>JASVEL010007818.1:0-51877 GCA_032618575.1 Nicotiana noctiflora | reverse complement strand
AGGCGACGGTCATACGGGTTACTAAATATCCCACCTGGTTAGCTAATATTGTGCCTGTTCTAAAAAAGGATGGAAAAACCAGGGTGTGCATTGATTATCGGGACCTCAATAAAGCTAGTCCAAAGGATGATTTTCCATTGCCAAATATCCATATATTGATCGATAATTGCGCCAAACATGAGATTGGTTCTTTTGTGGTTTGTTATGCGGGTTATCATCAGATCCTGATGGACGAAGAAGATGCAGAAAAGACGGCCTTTATCATGCCTTGGGGAACATACTGCTACAGGGTGATGCCGTTTGGGTTAAAGAATGCCGGGGATACATATATGAGGGCAAGGACCACTATGTTTCATGACATGATACACCGAGAGATTGAAGTATATGTGGACGATGTCATTATCAAGTCCAAAAAGCAATGTGACCATGTCAAGGATTTAAGAAAGTTTTTCCAGAGGCTCCGAAGATATAATCTCAAGCTCAATCCAGCAAAGTGTGCTTTCGGGGTGCCGTCAGGAAAGTTATTGGCATTCATAGTAAGCCGGCATGGTATTGAATTAGATCCGTCAAAAATAAAAGCAATCCAGAATTTGCCTCCGCCGAAGAACAAGAAAGAAGTGATGAGTTTATTGGGCTGGTTGAATTATATCAGCAGATTTATTGCTCAGTTAACGTCGACTTGTGAGCCCATTTTCAAATTGTTGAAGAAAGATGTTGCGGTGAATTGGACTGATGAATGTCAAGAAGCATTTGAAAAAATTAAGGAATATCTGGCTAATCCTCCTGTATTGGTTCCTCAAGAACTGGGACGACCTCTTATCTTTTATCTGACTGTATTGGATAATTCTTTTGGCTGTGTACTGGGGCAGCATGACGAAACAGGGAGGAAAGAGCAAGCAATATATTATCTTAGTAAGAAGTTCACATCGTACGAGGTAAAATACACTCAGTTGGATAAAACATGTTGTGCTTTATCATGGGTTGCGCAGAAGTTGAAACATTACTTGTATGCTTGTACTACTTATCTGATATCTCGGTTGGATCCACTGAAGTACATATTCTAGAAGCCTATGCCCACAGGAAGGCTCGCTAAATGGCAAATTCTACTTACAGGGTTTGACATCATTTATGTAACTCGTATGGCAATGAAGGCACAAGCAGTTGCTGACCATTTGGCAGAAAATCCGGTCGATGATGAGTATGAGCTATTAAAGACATATTTTCCTGATGAGGAGACCATGCATATTGAAGAAGTAGAGCAAGATGATAAGCCAGGCTGGAGAATGTACTTTGATGGGGCCGTCAACAGTAAGGGATTTGGAATTGGAGCAATACTCATTTCAGAAACGGGTCAGCATTATCCTGTTACCGCTCAACTTTGATTTTTCTGTACTAATAACATGGCCGGGTATGAAGCATGCATATTGGGATTGAGAATGGCAATAGACATGGGTGTTCAAGAGATTTTGGTCATGGGTGACTCGGATCTTTTGATACATCAGATTCAAGGAGAATGGGAGACAAGGGATTTGAAACTGATACCTTATCGACAATGTCTGCATGAATTGTCTTAGAGATTTCAATCTATAGAGTTCAAGCAAATCCCAAGAATGAACAACGAAGTCGCGGATGCTCTAGCCACATTATCATCCATGTTGCACCATCCAGATAAAGCTTACATAGATCAACTATAGATACAAGTTCGTGATCAAAATGCGTATTGTTTCTCTGTGGAAGAAGAACTTGATGGTGAGCCGTGGTATCATGATATCATAGAATATTTGAGGACAGGAGTGTACTCAGAGCAGGCTAGAGGTGACCAGAAAAGGGCTATAAGGCGATTAGCAAATGCATTTTCCTCAGTGGATGAGTTGTATACAAAAGAACACCAGATTTGGGTCTATTGAGATGTATAGATGCACATCAAGCTAACATAATTATGGCTGAAGTACATGCAGGAGCTTGCGGGCCTTATTTGAGCGGATATATTTTAGCCAAGAAAATACCGAGAGCATGATATTATTGGCTCACCATGGAGCGTGATTGCATTAGATATGTGCGGAAATGCCACCATAGTCAGATACACGGAGATTTGATTCATTCCCAACCCTATGAGTTGCATACAATGTCAGCACCATGGCCATTCGTCGCCTGGGGCATGGATGTCATCGGACCAATAGAGCCCGCATCATCTAATGGGCACAGATTTATCTTGGTAACAATTTATTATTTCACTAAATGGGTGGAGGTGAAGACATTTAAAGCAGTGACAAAAAAGGCGGTAGTGGATTTCGTGCACACAAATATCATTTGTCGCTTTGGAATTCCTAAGGTGATTATCACAGACAATGGAGCAAATCTGAACAGTCATCTCATGGTAGAAGCATGTCAAAAGTTCAAAATCCTGCACTGTAACTCTACACCTTATCGGGCTAATGCAAATGGAGCAGTTGAGGCTGCGAATAAGAATATTAAGAAGATTCTCAGGAAAATGGTGGAATAGTCAAGACAATGGCATGAAAAACTGCCATTTGCTCTCATGGGTTATCGTACAACTGTACGTACTTCAATTGGCGCAACACCTTACTCATTGGTTTACGGAACAGAGGCAGTCATACCTGCAGCAATTGACATACCTTCACTTCGGATCATAGCTGAGGCTGAAATTGATGACGATGAATGGGTAAAAGCTCGACTAGAATAATTGAGCTTGATTGATAAGAAAAGGCTAGCGGCAGTTTGCCACAGACAGTTATATCAGCGGAGGATGGCCAGAGCATACAATAAGAAAGTACGTCCACGGAAATTCGAAGTTGGACAGTTGGTGCTAAGACGTATTTTGCCTCACTAGGCGGAAGCCAAAGGAAAGTTTGCACCTAATTGGCAAGGACCGTTCATGGTGTCCCGGGTATTGTCCAACGGAGCTTTATATTTAACAGATGTTGAAGGAAAACATGTAGAGACTTCTATCAACTCACATGCAGTCAAGAGATATTATGTATGATTCCTTTTTCATATGTATAATTGTATTTGTCATAATCTTGAAATTGAAATGATGAGGTATTTTATTCTCTATCCAAACACTTCATCCATTGATACCCTTGTTGAGCCTTATTGCATTATTCTTTCATATCCCTCTCTCAAAATTAATCACGAACAAGAAATTAGAAAGAAAGGGGGAAAAGGGAATGAAAATAAGAATGAAGAAAATGAAAGAAAAATGATTTTGAAAAAAAATATATACAAAAGAAAATCGGGAAAAAAGTCAAAAGACGTTTGATACCTTAGGGTATGAACATCGTTTGACTTGATCCCGAAAGGGTACGTACGCAGCCTCAGTGAGGTTCAGTCATGACAGAAATAAAATCCAAGATTCCCCAAATATTGAAACTGTGGCAGAAGTTATGTTTATGATTCCGATAATTGTAAAAATTTTTGAACCTTCACATAAAGTTTGAGCCTTTATACCTTTCTTTATAAACCCATCCAAAGGCCACATAACAGTCCAAACAAAGACCTTCTGATTAATTCCAAGAAAATGATGATACAATAAGAATAAGGAGAAACATGGCATGGACAATACCCGGAGGCTTGGAAATAAAAATAAAGAAAAATAAAAGTGAGAGAGTCTTATTGGTGAAAACCCTAATGGGCACCATAAGGCGAATGTGAGATGAGAGAAAAGAATAAATGAGAGAGTCTTATTGGTGAAAACCCTAACGGGCACCATAAGGCGAATGTGAGGTGAGAGAAGAATAAATGAGAGAGTCTTATTGGTGAAAACCCTAACGGGCACCATAAGGCGAAAGTGAGGAATATTTTGATGAAAAAGAAAAAATAGCAAAAAATGAGAAAGGTGTGGGTTGAAGGAAAATATGAAATCAAGACAACAACGATTCGATTGGACAGACTGGGTCGGAATTTAAATACATGGCATGGTTAGAGGAATCAGCCGTCATACCCAGATAAGTTATGTCTTTACTTCAAGATACCCTTACCCCTTCAAATTCATATTTCTGCATTTCATTGATCAAAACCAGTTGCCCGTTGAAAGCTAACTACCAGCTTCTCATATTAAGAGGCGTAATAACACTGGGTCAAAGGAAAAGAGAAAATAAAAAAAGAGAGAATGGTAATCAAGGCCGAGAAAAATGAAAAGAAAAGAAACAAAAAAGTGAAAAAACATAAGAGGATTACAAGAGAAAGTTGAAGAAAATCTGGCAATGAACTGCAAAGCAGGATGAAACAAGAAGAGGCAGACGATGGAAGCAGGGCCAACAAGAATGCCAGTTGCTAACCATCATTTTATAACTAATAAGATTGTTCACTGATTTAGACAGGGACAAAAGCTTCAAATTCTCACTAATCACTTTAAAGTGAATGTGACCAATGTGGGAGGAAAACATCAAAAACAAAAAACAGCAATAAAAGGGGGAATCCGCAGAGGAGGACTCACTCAGTTATCAAGAAACCTACCCGAATAGCAAGGGAGGTATTGTCTTTTCAAAACTCACACCCCAGTTATCAAAATGAGGGAATATTTTTCTACATTTTTCATTTTATGCATCAGGCGCCCACCTGGATAATGAGGGAATATTTTTCAGCATTTTTCATTTCATGCATCAGGCGCCCACCTGGATAATGAGGGAATATTTTTCTGCATTTTCATTTCATGCATCAGGCGCCCACCTGGATAATGAGGGAATATTTTTCTGCATTTTCATTTCATGCATCAGGCGTCCACCTGGATAATGAGGGAATATTTTTCTGCATTTTCATTTCATGCATCAGGCGCCCACCTGGATAATGAGGGAATATTTTTCATGCATTTTCATTTCATGCATCAAGCGCCCACCTGGATAATGAAGGAATATTTTTCTACATTTTCATTTCATGCATCAGGCACCCATCTGGATAATGAGGGAATATTTTTCTGCATTTTTATTTCATGCATCAGGCGCCCACCTGGATAATGAGAGAATAATTTTCGGCATTTTCATTTCATGCATCAGGCGCCCACTTGGATAATGAGGGAATATTTTTCTGCATTTTCATCTCATGCATCAGGCGCCCACATGGATAACGAGGGAATAGTTTTCTGCATTATCATTTCATGCATCAAGCGCCCACCTGTATAACGAGGGAATATTTTTCAGAATTTTAATTTCTGTTCAAGCGCCCACCTGTATAACGAGGGAATACTTTTTAGAATTTTAATTTCTGTTCAGGCGCCCACCTATATAACGAGGAAATACTTTTTAGCATTTTAATTTCTGTTCAGGCGCCCACCTGTATAACGAGGGAATACTTTTCAGCATTTTAATTTTTGTTCAGGCGCCCACCTGTATAACGAGGGAATACTTTTCAGCATTTTAATTTCTATTCAGGAGCCCACATGTATAAAGAGGGAATACTTTTCAGCATTTTAATTATTTTTCTAACATGAGTAACACCATAACACATGAAAAGCCTCACACTGGGGTAGAGGAAAAAGTTTTCTTTGTTTTTGTTTTTAAACATGTATCGACCTGGAAGTAAGAAGCACATTTTTAAGTCACACAAAGGAATGGAAGCAGTATATCAAAAACAAGAAATAATAAAAAATCCACAAAAAAGAAGGATGCAAATAAAGAGCAACATGTGATATGGAAAAGCAAAGCAATGCAAGAAGACAAGACATAGATAGGATTTTATCGTAATTCATAAGATCATAGTTTAGTATAGTGTCACGACCCGGATTTTCCCCCAACATCGGGATCGTGATGGCGCCTACTCGTGGTAGCTAGGCAAGCCACTGGTATTCATACTATCCTGTTTTTAACACAATTTTAATTAAATAAATGCGGAATACTTTATCGAAATAGAAATAACTAATTACAAGATGAAAATCATACTGAAATCCTCTACCCAAGACGTGGAGTCACCAACTCACGAACTACTACCGAATACTACACATAAAACTTTGAAAGAAATATAACATAATTTTGTCTGTCTCGGAACAAAGAGACTACAGCTAGTAACATAAATAAAGAGAGAGACGTGGGCCTGTGGACGTCTGCAAGCTACCTCGGTCTCAAATGTGATCAACTTTCACGCAATCGATTTACTGCTGCTGCTCCTGATCGTAACCTGGACCTGTGCAAAAACGCACAGAAGTGTAGTATCAGCACAACCGACCCCATGTGCTGGTAAGTGCCTGGCCTATCCCGGCGAAGTAGTGACAAGCCTAGAACCAGACACCCACATAAACCTGTGCAGTTCAATATATATGTATACCACAGAATAACAAGAAATAACCAAATAATAACACAATAAGGAATATCTCAAAGAACTCAACAATTAACAACAGTTAATAAGTTCACAAGGAAAACAAAGTAAAATGGAAACACAAGTAATATCAAGTCAAGGAATAGCAAGCAGTTGCACGGCATCACCCTTCGTGCTTTTACTCTCATCCTCACCTAAATAAGCAAATAAAGTACACGGCATCACCCTTCGTGCTTTTACTCTCATCCTCACATCCATAGTACGGCATGATCCTTCGTACATGGTTCAATAACAGAGGGCACGGCATGATCCTTCGTGCATAAATAATAAAATATAGCACGGCATTAACCTTCGTGCATAAATAATAAATCAAGGCACGGCATCACCCTTCGTGCATTATTACTCTTCCTCACCCAAATAACAATCACAGTTAAGGGCAAAGAAAGAAACAGTAATTCATAAACCGTCCCAACAAGGGCAATCAATAATCATCTTCACAACAAGTCCGACAAGGGAGAACAATAACAATTCTACAACCTGGCAAAGGTTCAATAATTCATCTGCAAATATGTCTCACAATAAGCATTATCAACGACTCACGGTCATACTAGACCGCACTCGATCACATAACAGATAGCACATAATCCTATTCCTTGAAGCTAGGATAGAACAAACACTTACCTCGAATGTTTATGAACAATTCAATCCGTGGCAATGTCTTTTTCTTTCAAATTTGGCTCCAATCCAATCGTATCTATACACAATTGATTTAATATCATCAATACTACTCAACAAACTAATTCCTAAGACCAAATACAACTTTTACAACATTCTGCCCGGAATAGTGAATTTCAACCCCGGGCCCACATGGTCGGAACTCGGGGTTAGGACCAAAATCCGGTTACCCATCCCCCACGAGTTCATGTATATGATTTGTTTCAAAATCGGACCTCAATTCGAGGTCCAATTTCCCAATTTATGAAAAACCCTTTATTCTAACAAAAACAAGAAATTCTACCATGAAAACCTTTGATTTCTATTGAAAAAAACATGTTTAATGATGTTAGGAATTGAAAGAATTAAGTAAAAAGTGACTTACAATTGTTTTGATGAAGAAGGAATCCGTGAAGAATCACAAATGGGTGTTTTTGGTTTGTAAAAAGTGAAGAAATGAACTGAAAATCGTGTTTTACAGGTCTCGGTGTTCGCATTTGCGAACATGGGTTCGCAATTGCGAACCCCGACCAATTTCTGGAGTTTGAAAAATAAGCAAAGGCTGGGAAGTTCGCATTTGCGAACTTTTGTTCGCATTTGCGAACATATGTTCGCATTTGCGAACCAGGCTGGCCTCCAGGGACTTTCGCATTTGCGAATATTTGTTCGCATTTGCGAACAAGGCTGGGCTGAGGGACCTTCGCATTTGCGAAGAATGCTTCGCATTTGCGAAGCATGCCTTTTCATTGGAGGCCTCGCAATTGCGAGGTTTGGTTCGCATTTGCGAACCCAAACGGTCCTGGGCACCTTCGCATTTGCGACCAAAGGTTCGCATTTGCGAACCCTGCCTTGACCTGCCACCTTCGCAATTGCGAGAAATACTTCGCAATTGCGAAGACAACAGCTGGGTGAAAAACCAGCAGTGCAAAAATTCAGAATTTAATCCAACGGCCTATCACATCTTAGCCGAGCCTCCCGGGCTCCAAACCAAACATGTACACAACATCAAAAACACATTATGAACTTGTTCGTGCGATCACATCGCCAATATCACATCGTTTTCATCAAATCAAGCCTCAAATTCATGATTTTCATACTTTTGGTTTTCAAAACTTTCAAACTTGGAACTCGAGGTCCAAAACATCTCAAACGACATCCGAATGTCACCAAACTTTACAGAAATCACATATATAATATTTAAGACTTGTACCGGGCGTCGGAACCAAAATACGAGCCCGATACCAAGGTCAATTAATTCATTTCCTTTAACAATTACATCAAAAACAATTTCATAGAAAAATTCATAACTTGGGCTCTAGGCCTCGGAATTCGACTCCGGACGCATGTCCAAGTCCCATATTTTCCTACGGACCTCTCGGGACCATCCAATCTCGGGTCCGGATCCGTTTACCAAAAATGTTGACCGAAGTCAACCATATCAATATTAATATCATTTTTATCCAAATTTCTCATAAAATTCATATTTTCTATCACAAAATCTTTCCGGCTACATGCTCGGATTGTGCACATAAATCGAGGCAACATGGAATGATCCAGGCCTCAGAAGCTCGAAATGATTAATAAAAATAAGAGATGACCCTTTGGGTAGTCACAATCTCCACCTCTAAAACAACTGTTCGTCCTCGAACGGACAAAAGAAGGAAGTACCTGAGTTGGGGAACAAATGAGGGTAGCGGCTCCGCATATCGGACTCGGACTCCCGGGTCGATGCCTCAGGAGGCTGACCTCTCCACTGAACACGCACAAAAGTATAACTCTTCGACCTTAACTGTCGAACCTGCCGGTTTAGAATGGCCACCGGCTCCTCCTCATAGGATAGATCATTGTCCAATTGGACAGTACTGAAGTCTAACACATGTGTGGGATCGCCGTGGTATCTCCGAAGCATAGATACATGAAAAACTGAATGCACGGCTGATAAGCTAGGCGGCAAAGCTAATCTATAAGCCACCTCTCCCACTCTGTCTAGAATCTCGAATGGACCAATATACCTAGGGCTGAGCTTGCCCTTCTTCCCGAACCTCATCACGCCCTTCATAGGCGACACCGGAGCAATACTCGTTCACCAACCATGAAATCTACATCTCGAACCTTACGATCCGCATAAGTCTTCTGCCTGGACTGGGCTGAACGCAATCTCTCCTAAATAGTCTTGACCTTATCCAAGGCCTCCTGAACTAAGTCTGTACCCAACCATCGAGCCTCTCCCGGTTCAAACCATCCAATTGGTGATCGACATTGCCTACCATACAATGCCTCATACGGAGCCATCTGGATGCTAGACTGGTAACTGTTATTGTAGGCGAACTCTGCTAATGGCAGAAACTGGTCCCACGAGCCTCCGAAATCAATAACACAGGCTCGAAGCATGTCCTCTAGAATCTGAATAGTCCTCTCGGACTGGCCATCCATCTGAGGATGAAATGTTGTACTCAACTGAACCTGGGTGCCTAACTCCTGCTGGACCGCTCTCCAGAACCGCGAGGTAAACTGCGTACCCCGATCAGAGATAATAGATACCGGCACTCCATGGAGACGAACAATCTCCCTAATGTAAACCTCCGCTAACCTCTCCGACGAGTAGGAGACAGATACTGGAATAAAGTGTGCCGACTTGGTCAACCTATCAACAATGACCCAAATAGCATCAAATTTCCTCCGAGTCAAAGGAAGTCCAGTAACGAAGTCCATAGTGATCCGCTCCCATTTCCACTCGGGAATTTCAATCCTATGGAATACACCACCGGGTCTCTGGTTCTCATATTTCACCTGCTGACAATTTAGACACCGAGCGACATACGCAACGATATCTTTCTTCATTCTGCGCCACCAATAGTGCTGCCGTAAGTCCTGGTACATCTTCGCGGCGCCTGGGTGAATAGAATACCGCGAACTGTGGGCCTCTGCTAAGATCAACTCTCGAATCCCTTCGACATTGGGTACACAAACTCGACCCTGCAATTTCAATACCCCATCATCATCTAGGTTTACATGTGTGGCACCTCCCCGCTGTACTGTATCTCTCAACTCACGCAAATGAGGATCATCAAATTGCCTCTCACGGATACGCTCTAATAAAGAAGAACGAGCGACCGTGCAGGCTAACACCCTGCTAGGCTCAGAAAATGTCTAATCTCACGAACCGGTTGGCTAAGGCATGGACATCTAGAGCTAATGGTCTCTGACTGACCTGAATGTATGCAAGACTACCCATGCTGGCATACGTTTCTACTCAATGCATCGGCCACCACATTGGCCTTACCTGGGTGATATAAGATAGTAACATCATAGTCTTTTAGCAACTCTAACCATCTCCGCTGTCGTAGATTCAACTCCTTTTGCTTGAATAAGTATTGTAGGCTTTTGTGATCAGTGTACACCTCACATGTCACACCATATAGATAATGCCTCCAGATCTTTAAGGCATGAACCACTGCTGCTAGCTCAAGATCATGAACTGGATAATTCTTCTCATGTATTTTTAACTGCCTCGAAGCATAAGCGATAACCTTACCATCCTGCATCAATACTACTCCAAGCCCTGTACGAGATGCGTCACAATAAACTGTATAAGGTCGTGCACCTGTAGGTAGTATCAACACTGGTGCGGTGGTCAAGGCTGTCTTGAGCTTCTGAAAGCTCGCCTCACACTCCTCTGACCACTGGAACTGGACACCCTTCTGGGTCAACCTGGTCATCAGGGCTGCAATAGAAGAAAACCCCTCTACAAATCGACGGTAGTAACCTGCTAATCCCAAGAAACTCCGGATCTCGGTCACTGAAGCTGGTCGAGGCCAATTCTGGACTGCCTCAATCTTCTTTGGGTCTACCTGAATACCTTCCACTGATACAATGTGACCCAGAAATGCTACCGAACTCAGCCAGAACTCACATTTAGAAAATTTGGCATATAGGTGGTTATCTTTCAGAGTCTGAAGAACCACTCTGAGGTGCTGCTCGTGCTCTTCCTGGCTGCGGGAGTATACGAGGATGTCATCTATGAATACTATCACGAACAGATCTAAGTAAGGCATGAATACCCGATTCATCAACTCCATGAATGCTGCTGGGGCATTGGTCAACCCGAAGGACATGACCGAGAACTCATAATGCCCATATCTAGAGCGAAAGGCTATCTTAGGAATGTCAGCCGCCCTGATCTTCAGCTGATGGTAGCCTGACCTCAAGTCTATCTTAGAGAATACCCACGCTCCCTGGAGCTGGTCAAACAAATCATCAATCCTCGGCGGTGGATACTTATTCTTTATTGTCACTTTGTTTAATTGCCGGTAATCAATACACATCCGCATCGAGCCATCTTTCTTCTTTACAAATAATACGGGTGCTCCCCAGAGGGAAACACTGGGCCTGATAAAGCCTTTCTCAAGAAGGTCCTGCAACTGATCTTTCAACTCTTTTAGCTCCGGCGGGGCCATACGATAGGGTGGAATAGAGATGGGGTGAGTGCCCGGTGCCAGATCAATACAGAAATCAATATCCCTGTCGGGTGGCATGCCCGGCAGGTCTGAAGGAAAAATCTCAGGAAACTCCCGTGCAATAGGGACTGAGTCAATAGAAGGAACCTCTACACTAAAATCACGAACATAAGCCAGATAAGCTAGACACCCCTTCTCGACCATGCGTCGAGCCTTAACATAGGAAATAACGGTGCAAACGGAGTGGCTTGAGGTACCTTTCCACTCTACGGGGTGATTTTGGCAAGGCCAAAGTCACAGTCTTAGCATGACAATCTAGAATAGCATGGTATGGGGACAACCAGTCCATCCCCAATATGACATCAAAATCTACCATATCCAAAAGCAACAGATCAACACGGGTCTCAAGACCCCCAAATATAACTACGCACGAACGATGCACCCGATCGACTACAATGGAGTCACCCACCGGTGTAGCCACATAAACTGGAATATCCAGAGCATAGCTGGGCACAGCCAAATACGGTGCGAAGTAGGAAGACACATAGGAATATGTAGATCCGGGGTCAAATAATACTGAAGCACCTCTGCCACACACCAGAATAGTACCTGTAATCACGGCATCTGATGCCTCTGCCTCTGGCCTGGCTGGTAAAGCATAGAATTGGGGATCCGCACCTCCCCTCTAAGCTGCGTCTCTAGGACGACCATCAACTGGCTGACCTCTACCTCCGGCTGGACGGTCTCCACCTCTACGGTCTCGACCTCCACCTCTATAATCTCTACCCCCGCCTGCGGCTGGCTGGGCAGGCTGAGGGTCAGCTGGGGCCCGAATCATAGGACAAGGACCTCGGCTGCCGAGAGTTGCCCGCTCGCTAGAGGGCAATACCGATAAAATGACTCGGGTCACCACAACCGTAGGAACTCTTAGGCTGATAGGGCCGCCGGCCTCGGCGACCTGAATGGCCTCCACGAACACTGTGAAGAGGCCGAGAATTAATAGGAGGGCTGGTCCGAATAATGCCCACGAAAACCACGATCACTGGTCCACCCTGTGAAGCTCGAAGGGCGGAATGAAAAGGCACGGAAGGACCGGCCTCTATCAAAGGATTCTCCGCCACCGGAGGAAGAACCACCAAACCTCGCCGAATGACGAGGCCTCTTGTCCGAAGAATAACCGCCTCCCCGAGCAAGAGCCATCTCAACTCTGCGTCGTCGCATTGGCCGCCTCCCGAAATGATATGTCACTTCCCACGCCCGTAGCCATCTGGAGTCTAATCGGGCTGATTAAGCCCATCTATAAACCTGCGGACCCTCTCCGCTACGTGGGAAGTATCACCACTGCATGACGAGCCAAATCGACAAATCTCGTCTCATACTGTGTAACCGTCGTAGTGCCCTGATGGAGGCGCTCAAACTGCCTCCGAAGTACATCCCGCTGAGTAGCAGGGAGAAACTTCTCCATAAATAGTTCCGCAAACTGGTCCCATGATAAAGCTGGGGACCCTGCTGGTCGAGTCAAGCAATAATCCCTCCACCAAGTCTTGGCGGATCCTGCAAGCCTGCATGTACAGAAGTCAACTCCATTTGTCTCCACGATCCCCATAGTCTTGAGAATCTCACGGCAACTGAATAAGAAGTCCTGAGGATCCTCTGATGTGGCACCGCTGAAGGTAGTGGTAAATAGCTTGGAGAACCGATCAAGTCTCCATAACGAATCAGAAGTCATGGCCGCTCCATCACCTGCATGAGCTCTGGTACCTGACTGAGTGGCCACAGCTGGCTGAACCACTGGTGCATGAGGCTGAGGAGCTACTGGCTCCGGAGTACGAGCAAGAGGAGTCTGGGCCCCTCCTCCAGCCTGAGAAGCAGCTGGTGCAACCGATAATAAGCCCGCTCTGGCAATGCTGTCCATAAATCCCGCTATTCCGACCAAAGCATCCCGAAGATCCGGGGTAAATAAAGCCTCTCCCGGGACCTGAGCTGGGCCCACTGGAGCTGCTGGGACTGGAACCTCCTCGTCAATCTCAATATGAGGCTCCACCTCTGGAGTAGCTGCCTGGGGCTGAGCTCTACCCCTACCACGGCCTCTGATACGGCCTTGGCCCCTGCCCCTCAAAGGAACTGCCTAGGGCTAGGGCTGTTGGTCGGCGGACGAAGAAGCGCGTGTCCTCACCATCTGCGAAAGGACAGAATAGAAATTCAATGAGTAATTGAGGAACAAGTCGCACGACAAGAAAGAACAAATGAGAGACTCTTTCCTAACTCAATAGACTCTGGAGGACAAGTACAGACGTCTCCGTACCTACCTCTTAAACTCTACTAAGCTTGTTCGTGAGTGGTGAGACCTATGTAACCTAGAGCTCCGATACCAACTTGTCACGACCCGGATTTTCCCCCAACATCGGGATCGTGATGGCGCCTACTCGTGGTAGCTAGGCAAGCCACTGTATTCATACTATCCTGTTTTTAACACAATTTTAATTAAATAAATGCGCAATACTTTATCGAAATAGAAATAACTAATTACAAGATGAAAATCATACTGAAATCCTCTACCCAAGACGTGGAGTCACCAACTCACGAACTACTACTGAATACTACACATAAAACTTTGAAAGAAATATAACATAATTTTGTCTGTCTCGGAACAAAGAGACTACAGTTAGTAACATAAACAAAGAGAGAGACGTCGGGCCTGCGGACGTCTGCAAGCTACCTCGGTCTCAAATGTGATCAACTCCCACGCAATCAATTTACTGCTGCTGCTCCTGATCGTAACCTGGACCTGTGCAAAAACGCACAGAAGTGTAGTATCAGCACAACCGACCCCATGTGCTGGTAAGTGCCTGGCCTATCCCGGCGAAGTAGTGACAAGCCTAGAACCAGACACCCACATAAACCTGTGCAGTTCAATATATATGTATACCACAGAATAACAAGAAATAACCAAATAATAACACAATAAGGAATATCTCAAAAAACTCAACAATTAACAACAGTTAATAAGTTCACAAGGAAAACAAAGTAAAATGGAAACACAAGTAATATCAAGTCAAGGAATAGCAAGCAGTTGCACGGCATCACCCTTCGTGCTTTTACTCTCATCCTCACCAAATAAGCAAATAAAGTACACGGCATCACCCCTCGTGCTTTTACTCTCATCCTCACATCCATAGTACGGCATGATCCTTCGTACATGGTTCAATAACAGGGCACGTCATGATCCTTCGTGCATAATCAATAAAACATGGCACGGCATTAACCTTCGTGCATAAATAAATAAACATGGCACGGCATCACCCTTCGTGCATTATCACTCTTCCTCACCCAAATAACAATCATAGTTAAGGGCAAAGAAAGAAACGGTAATTCATAAACCATCCCATCAAGGGCAATCAATAATTATCTTCACAACAAGTCCCAACAAGGAGAACAATAACAATTCTACAACCTGGCAAAGGTTCAACAATTCATCTGCAATTATGTCTCACAATAAGCATTATCAACGACTCACGGTCATACTAGACGCTAGTGTATGGATGCTCGTCACCACAGCCCATACACCACACTCGATCACATAACACATAGCACATAATCCTATTCCCTCAAGCTAGGATAGAACAAACACTTACCTCGAATGTTTATGAACAATTCAATCCGTGGCAATCTCTTTTTCTTTCAAATTTGGCTCCAATCCAATCGTATCTATACACAATTGATTTAATATCATCAATACTACTCAACAAACTAATTCCTAAGACCAAATACAACTTTTACAACATTCTGCCCGGAATAGTGAATTTCAACCCCGGGCCCACATGGTCGGAACTTTTGTTCGCATTTGCGAAGCCAAGGCAAATCTGGGGGCTTCGCATTTGCGAATTTGTTCGCATTTGCGAACGAGGCTGGGCTGAGGGACCTTAGCATTTGCGAAGAATGCTTCGCATTTGCGAAGCATGCCTTTTCACTGGAGGCCTCGCAATTGCGAGGTTTGGTTCGCATTTGCGAACCCAAACGGTCCTGGGCACCCTTCGCATCTGCGACCAAGGGTTCGCATTTGCGAACCCAAACGGTCTTGGGCACCCTTCGCATCTGCGACCAAGGGTTCGCATTTGCGAACCCTGCCTTGACCTTCCACCTTCGCAATTGCGAGAAATACTTCGCAATTGCGAAGACAACAGCTGGGTGAAAAACCAGCAGTGCAAAAATTCAGAATTTCATCCAACAGCCTATCAAATCTTTACCCGAGCTCCCCGGGCTCCAAACCAAACATGTACACAACATCAAAAACACATTATGAACTTGTTCGTGCGATCACATCGCCAATATCATATCGTTTTCATCAAATCAAGCCTCAAATTCATGATTTTCATACTTTTGGTTTTCAAAACTTTCAAACTTGGAACTCAAGGTCCAAAACATCTCAAACGACATCCGAATGTCACCAAACTTTACAGAAATCGCATATATAATATTTAAGACTTGTACCGGGCATCGGAACCAAAATACGAGCCCGATACCAAGGTCAATTAATTCATTTCCTTTAACAATTACATCAAAAACAATTTCATAGAAAAATTCATAACTTGGGCTTTCGGCCTCAGAATTCGACTCCGGACGCATGTCCAAGTCCCATATTTTCCTACGGACCTCTCGGGACCATCCAATCTCGGGTCCGGATCCGTTTACCAAAAATGTTGACCGAAGTGAACCATATCAATATTAATATCATTTTTATCCAAATTTCTCATAGAATTCATATTTTCTATCACAAAATCTTTCCGGCTACATGCTCGGATTGTGCACGTAAATCGAGGTAACATGGAATGAGGTTTTCCAGGCCTTAGAAGCTCGAAATGATTAATAAAAATAAGTGATGACCCTTTGGGTCGTCACATATAGCTTCTTTATTTTTATTTTATCCCGATGTAATACGAAGTTAGTCAGTGATTATAGAAACAACAACAACAATAGCAAGTCTTGGTAGTTTCAAACTACCGGACCATCCCGAACTACACTGACCCGATTCTTGTTTAGCCCAGGATATGTAGGCAACCTCTGAAGCAGAGTGTGGTCAAAAGGTTTTCAAAATGCTTCTTACGGAATATGCCAGTGGCCAAAAATCTCTCATTACTACTCACTTATCTTTGCACTGAAACTCTTCGTGTTCCCGAGCAAAGAGGGGCAGTTGTGAGCACGTGATTTTTGCCCTGAGCAATTAAGTTCCAATATATATAAAAAAATATACAAAATGATTTTTGGCGTGTAATTGAGTGATTTAATTGAAATACTTGTGTTTTGTTTAAAAGTAAAATTGAAATTAAAACTAACAAAGAAATCAATTGGAAAAACAGTTTTTGGTGTGCAATTATGTGTTTTAATTGAGATACTTGTGTGTTTGTTTTAAAATAAATTTGAAATTAAAAGAATCAATTAGAAAATGTCACAAAAAATATGAAAAGTTAGAAAAATCAACAGAAAAAAATACAAAAACACCGGAAAAAACAAAAGAAAATGGCAAAAAATATCATAAAATACCAAAAAATCAGGAAAAATAGAAAAATAAAAGAAGTATAACAATTGAAAATAAATACAATAATAGAAAAATGAAATACAAAAGAAAATACCAAGAAAATAATTAAAATACAAGAAAAATACAAAAATATAATAATTTTGGGATGTGTAGTGAAATATATACACATTGGAATAGGCCCAAGTGTAATAGGCCCAAGAGACCAGCCGACCAGTCAAAGCCTTTAACCAAACAACAGCGTATAGTCTAATTAAATCTCAACAGTTGATGAGATCAATCCAACGGATCAGACAAGGCGGCTCAATTTAAAACCAAACGACACCGTATAACGAAATAATCCTGGCCATCCAAAATTAAGCATCTAACGGACACGAGGTTGTCTCTCATTTAACTGAACGACCCCATTTTAAAAGAAAGATCCTGACCATTGATCTCAGTTGATCTAAAGGCCAGGAGGGGGGTATATAAATCTCAATCTCCGTTCAAATCAATTCATTACAAACACATATTACAAACCATTGAAACCCTAGGCGCCTCAGACCTTCACCCTTCTTCTTCCTTAGTCTCTCATGGAGACTGGCCGGATTGGCCTTGAACCGCCATCTTGTCTGGCTCAAACAGCCACCAAACATCTCACCCCTAGCCACCAAACACCACAACTACCATATATTCCAGAAAAACCAAAAATCCCCTTTTCTTCTTGAAAATCCGGTCGCCGGAACCCTAGCCGGTGACCTCAAAACTGTGAACCAATCTTCACGCTTTACACCATATGACCACCTCAATGAGATCTTTCACCTCATATAGGTGGTTGGTCTCGAATCTCGCAAGAATCCGTCGAATATAACAAAGAAACTCGCCGGAACCCTACTCCGGCGAGCACCCAAAAACAAACCTTATCCCAAAACCTCTAAACCAAGCCCCAGACCACCCCCTTACCCACCAAAACTCCAAAAAGAAGCACCATCGGAAAATCTAACAGTCATAGGACTTAAAGTCCTCAAAACTTTTGAAGTCTAGAAATAAAGAAATAAGGAAAGAGGAAAGAAAGAAAGAAAAGAAATAAAGAAAAGAAGAGAGAAAAGAAAGACCATGAATTGGCTATATTGATTTACGATTAAGGCTATGTGTGCAAAATAAGGCTATGTGTGCAAAATAACTTATCTCTTATCAGTTTCTTTGTGTTAAATAAGGCACCAACAATGTGTGGAAAATAAGGCTATATTTGTAATCTGATTCATCTGTAAGACCATTCTGAATCTTTGATGTTTTGCGATTTTGGTTATAGATGTAAAGATTTGTGGTTAGTTCTGAAAGCTAAAATATGTGTGGCTACTTCTGAAATGATTAAGCCTGCTTGTTAAAATGGCTATCCCTGATATGAATTGGTTATGCTGTTAAGTGGTTAGTTTTGAAAACTTATCTCTGATCAGTTGCTTTGTGTTAAATAAATGGCTACATGTTAAATAAGGCTTTAAGTCTGTTAATTGTGGTCTAATTTGAAAGGGATTTGGGGTCTAAATTTGGCTAAATCTTAAAACAGTTATAAATATTGGCTATTAGTTAAATAAGTCTTAAACCCTAATCTGCCAGACCTTAGTAGGTCGGGTAAATATGGAAAAACAGTAAGAGTATGATAGGAAATGATAAATGGCATTATTGAGGATTTAATAAAGCCTATAGGGTTAGAAGTGACTTTAGGGCCTAGTATTCCTGTGATTAACTACAAAATAAAGGTTAAATTGGGCATAATGAAAAGGCAGTCTTGTAATATAGTTTAGCAAGTGAGGATAACCTAGTAAAATACCCCTAATAGAACACCAAAAAACTGCCTAGAACCTTCTAGCAAGGGCTGGAAGGCATCTCGACACACTTTCATGGAACTAAACTGTAAATAATTAAAAGAATAAGTGGAGAGGATTGGAAATAACTTATCTGAATTTTCCCCCAAAAATTTCACCCCAAATAAGTCTATAAATAGGTTTCTAATAAGCCTGAAAAAGGGGTTACAACCTAAGGTTAGAATTCGAATATCTGAAAAGGGTTCTAAGTTTACATTCTAAAAAAAGGGTTCTGCATTTTTACGAAGAGTTCAGCTCTTGAATTCTTAGTTGATTGCTTTGGGTATTAATCTGGGAGTTCCTGCTGGAGTCTATTATTCTTCAATTCTGATGGATTCTACTTGAGATCTTCGATTCTACTTGTTGATTTACTGGACTGTTGTATTTGTAATTCTATTTGCTGTTCTGTTGCTGCCACTTTGCTGACTATTCTTCATCCTCAAACCTAGACTCATAGAGTGTTTTGTGAATCAGGTACACTCTCATTTCTGGAGATGTAATCGCACATTGATTGAAGGAATGAAATCATATGAAGTTTTGGATGATTT
Organism: Nicotiana noctiflora; assembly: GCA_032618575.1. Classification (NCBI taxonomy): domain Eukaryota; kingdom Viridiplantae; phylum Streptophyta; class Magnoliopsida; order Solanales; family Solanaceae; genus Nicotiana; species Nicotiana noctiflora. The sequence continues at coordinate 32,514 of JASVEL010007818.1, read as the reverse complement.
TACCTCTGTTTTTCCTTTCATTTTGTAATTAATATCTCTTAGAATTATTGTAATTCATTAGGATGAATTGTAATAACTAATACCTATATGAGGTCGAGATAAAAACAAATAGAGTAGATAGCATAGTAGTAATGCATAATTAGAAATAACTATCACTTAATCTAAGTCCAAAACCGGGTAATACTGAAATTAACTCACCTATGAAACTGGTATAAGCTAGTAATTAACTATTTCTGTTAGTTAAATCCTGGATAAGGATTAATTGGTTCATAAAAAAGGAAATAAGTAGGTAAGGTTTAAACTACCTCGTTGTTTAATCTCGTTTGACAATGATTTACTTATGATATAATTCGGAATTCTGTAGTTGATAATAATTCAAGTCTGTTAGTAAATATTTCTGGACTGTGTTCCTTTAGTTAACATTAAGCAACAAACAAGTTTACCACTAGCATATTTGGAATGTTATTGTAAGTACTAGATTCCTGTTATTAAAGTGTTTAACTAGTGATTAGAGTTCATAATTAGTATTGATTGACATGTATTCCGGAACATTATGAAATAACATGAATTTTATTGATCTATTCTGTTGTTTGAAAAATAATTGTTCGAATTTTATGAAACTACAAGTCTGTTCTACATTTTATTTGTTTATTCTGGGCCTGGTCGAGAACACAGACCCAGATTCGACTAAATTTACTTCTGGATCTCCAAGTGGTGATACTTGCATATACTGGGTTCCAAAAGCCCAGTCACACATAATGAACTGTTAATACAGTCCAGAAGTCCAGGCCTGGTAATAAATAATTGGCTTGGACCTAATAATAACAAAATCAGAAGATACCAAAAGCTATATAAAGGGAGCCTCGTATTAAAACAAAAAGACACGCGGGGCTCCCATTTGGATTTTAATGTAAATATTAGATTCAGAAGGACCGTTTAGCGAATTTCACGATTTTTCAAAAGATAATAAGGCATAGACGTTATAGGCACGACTATAATAAACATTTCTAAATACGAGTGCACATTTATGTGACTCGAATCTCAAATTCCGGCGAAATGAAACGTATTAAAGTCACAGGCGTACTGGTTGCAGTGTGACTCGAAATGCATTTTCGCGACGTCGCAAGTCATTAAAAAATAACAAAAAGGGACATTCACATTTTTAATAGCATATAAAGAAATCAAATAAGTCAAAAATAATAGTTTAGCGACCATGCTAAAATCATGGAAATTGGGAGTGCCTAACACCTTCTCCCGGGTTAACAGAATTCCTTATCCGGATTTCTAGTTTCGCGGACTGTTAAATCATAGTCATATTTCCTCGGATTCGGGATTAAACCGGTGAGTTGGGACACCATTATCTTCCCAAGTGGCGACTCTGAAATCTAAATAAATCCCGTTCCGATTGTCCTTAAAGTGGAAAAACTCCTCCCGTGTTGTTATTATTATATCCTACCTCAGGGTATATTAGTAATTAACGGGGTATACTTTATTCTTCAGAAAAGTAGTAAAAAAAAAGGTGGTGTGACAGTCACATTCACTTTAAAGTGATTAGTAAGAATTTGAATCTTTTGTCCCTATTCTAGTCGAAGAATAATTTATTAGAATAAAACGGTGGTTAGCTGCTGGAATTCTTGCTGGCCTTTCTCCCACATTTGAATTTTTTCCATCTTGCTCTCTTTAACTTCTATTACCTCGCCATAATTTCTGGCTGTCTTTCAAAATTTCCCGATCCCGATGACCCAACTGTTTTCCTTGTGTCTCTCTCTCTTGTTGTTTCATTTTCTTTTTCGCTTTTCCCTCCAAATATCTGATTGCTATATGTCTTTTTTTTCCAATAAATCCTTATCTTGTTGTGACATGTAATGGAGAAGCTGGTAGTTAGCTTCGACTGACAATGTCTTATAGACAGATTCCAAGAAAATAAAATGCAATGACGTCAAAGTTTTAAGGGTAGAAATACTTATAAAAATAAAAACGAAGACACTTATCTGAGTGGGGAGGCTGATTCTTTTGATCATGCCATGCATTCTGATTAACCGACCCAGTCTGTCCAACCAATCAACTGTGCCATTGTTGCCAACTTCACTTTACCGACCGATTTTCAACTAAATCCCAACTTTGCTTGCTTTGCCTCTCTTTCCCCACAAACTTTTTCCTCACTTTCATCTTACGGTGCCCGTGAGGGTTTTCACCAATAAGACTCTCTCATTTCATTTCTCTCAGCTCACATTGTCTTACGGTGACCGTGAGGGTTTTCACCAATAAGACTCTCTCATTTTATCTCTCTGACCTCACATCGTCTTACGGTGCCCGCGAGGATTTTCACCAATAAGACTCTCTCATTATTTTATATTTTTTCATCTTCAGGTATCAGAGTGTTGTCCATAGCATGTTTTAATTCACCTACTTGTTTCTTGAAATTGAATAGAAGGTCTTTCTTTGGACCGTAATGTGGCTTTTGGATGGGTTTAGAACGGAAGGTATAAAGGCTCAAAAGTTTCAACTTGGGTTTAAAAATTACAACTTACAGAATCGTATCTTCCACAATAAACATAACTTCTGCCCCAATTTCAATCTTTGGGGATTATTGGATTTTCTTTCTGTTATGACTGAACGTCAGTGAGGCTGCCTACGTACCCTTTCAGGATCAAGTCAAAACGTAGTTCAGATCATAAGATCGTTTCATTGTTGCGATGTTTACTTCTTCCAATTCTTTCTTCTCTGCATTTTTCTTTTCTTTTCTTTTCCATATTTTCTCATCTTTTTTTTTCTTCTTTTTTTTTTCTTCTTTTCTTGATTTTTTTGTCTTGACATTTCATCATTCAATCTTTGACTTTGTTGATTCCGAAAGAGGGATATGAATGAATAATGTAATAAGACTCAAAGGTATAGCAATGGATAAAGTGTTTGGATAGCGAAACAAAATGCCTTCATCATTTCAATTTCAAAAATATGACAAATACAATTAGATATATGAAGGTTAAAGAAATCATACATAGTATTTTTTGACTGCGTTAGAATTGATGGCCATTTCTACACATTTCCCTTCCAAATATGTTAGATATAAACTTCAATTTCCTGATGTATCATATCATGGAACATGGTAGTCATTGCCCTAATATATATTGCTCCGGCATTTTTCAGTCCAAATGGCGTCACCCTATAACAGTACGTTCCCCAAGACGTGATAAATACCGTATTTTCAGCATCTTCCTCGTCCATGAGGATCCGGTGATAACCCGTATAGCAATCCATAAAATAGCCAATCACATGTTTGGCACAATTGTCAATTAATATGTGGATGTTTGGCAACGGAAAATTATCCTTTGGACTTGCTTTGTTGAGGTCTCGATATTCAACACACATCCTGGTTTTTCTGTCTTTCTTCGGAACTGGCACAACATTGGCTAACCAGGTGGGATATTTGGTAACCCGTATAACCTTTTCTTCAAACTGCTTATTGACTTATTCTTTTATTTTCACGCTGATATCTGTCTTGAATTTCCTTAACTTCTGCTTGATGGGCGGGCATTCTGAGTAAGTGGGCAATTTAACTACCAAATCGGTGCTTAGTCCCAGCATGTCATCGTATGACCATGCAAATATATCTTTGTATTCATGATGTAATTTTATCAATTCTTCCCTGAGTGAGGATTCCAAATGAACGCTTATCTTTATTTCCCAAATATTTTCCCGATCCCCCAGATTAATGGCCTCCGTCTCATTTAAGTTTGGTTTGGGTTTTTCCTCATATTGACTCAACTCCTTACTAGTTTCTTCCAAAGCTTCCTCGTCATCATACTCTGCCTCCTTATCACATTCAATTTCGTGTATTACTATTTGATTATCAAGACTGGGCCAGGAATTTCTTACGCATGACACATAATTGAAATCAAATAAAATGGACTGTACAAGAAAAGAAAAATAAAATAAGGCTATCAGGAATGGAAGAAGAAAAAATTACATTTCATTAAAATTTTGAAAGATAACAAGGTTTCATACATCCGATTGGATGGAACATAGAAATATGTATTACAGCCTTGAATTAAAATAGATTTAAAAATGAAACAACAAAAGCTAACTACCATAACTCCCTTCTAGTCGGAAAAGGAGTAGCTTCCCACTTATTCAGCTTGGTTTCGGATCCAACAAATTGGACATCCATTTTACTTGTGCCCTCAGCTTCTTCTACCATTTTCACCTCTTCAAATAGCTTTTCAAATCTTTCAAGTAGCTCCTTGTCGAGCCTTATCTCTACTAAGTTGGGCATTACTGTCGCCGAATGCCTCTTTGTATCACACCTGACGAACGAATGGGAGAGGCAAGGGATAGGCTTAGGGAGGGTCCAACCTTTCTTCTTCAGTTTTTGGGCTCTCTTTATATCAGCAATGGTTGGTTGAAAACCAACCCAAAAGTATCAATGCTATCGGGAAGAGATACCGGCTTTGTAATTCCGTGTAATGCAGATCCCAATCCTTTCCCAGGGAGAAATCAACATCTACGTAGCAACCATAATCGATACGGAAGCTATTTTTGGCACTGGAGCTGGCTCACCCTCAGGAATATTTGCTATTGATAAAGTATCCACCACTTGGTACACCCAGGGACCTTTATCGCCCTCAACCTCTTCAAAAGGAGTGATGGTGTTGCAATAATTATCTTCGCCATGGACCATTATTTCTTGACGGTCCCATCGAACTTTACCATCTTATGGAGTGAGGATGGTAGGCCTTCGCCGCATGAATCCATGGTCAACCCAGTAGGAGATTATAGGATACAGCAACATCTAAGACATGAAATTCCATTGTAAACTCTATCGGTCCGATGGTAAGCTTCAGCATGATGTCTCCAATAGTATTATTTCCACCTCCGTCGAATCCACGCACACAAATGTTTGTTTTTGTGGATTCTTTCATTATCAATCTTGAGCTTTCCCAAAGTAGACAAAGGGCATATGTTGGCACTTGACCCGTTATCAATCAAAATGCGGGTCACTACCGAATCTTCACATTTCACAGTAAGATACAAAGCTCTATTATGCTCCATTCCTTCTATCGGCAGTTCGTCATCTGAGAATGTCACACTGTTCACCTTAAGGATTTTATTTGTGATCGTTTCAAGATGACTTACTATAATCTTCTCAGGCACATGAGCCTCATTTAAGATTTTCATTAATGCACTACAATGTTCATCAGAGTTGATCAGTAGGGACAACACAGATATTTGCGCTGGCGTCTTTCTCAATTGTTCTATGTTACATCCGGCATTTTTGTATGTTAAAGTTTCGTCGTAAGTTAATCGACGTATGTTCGGGGATGTGATTATTTTGAGATTTTAAGTATTATGCTATTCCAACAAGTGATAAGTAAATGCGTGAAGGTAAGAGGGGAAGCAAGTGAAAGGAAACAAATTTTCGTCCAAGTTTGGCATGTTGGGATAAAATATGGCCCAAGCTAAAATACTCGGTATTTATGGACTAGTGCTATACGATGTACCACATGACCATGATAGTAAGGTGTATAAGGTATGTATAGAGTGAGTAGTATTTTAAGTAAGTGGTAATATCTCAATTATGCGAGTAATAGATTAATTACCGGGTAACAAAATATTACCCGATTAACTAATAAGTGAATAAATTTAATCAACCATCCCAAAGAGTATTGTGGAAGCATGCCACATATTAAAAGAATGGCTCTTAAATTCATTTCTTAATGTGGCAAAGGTATACAATACTTGGCAAATTATAAGGAAAATGAGTCATCTTCTACACCTCTTAAAAGGCTCCAGCAAAGGAATGTATATTAATATCATAGAAAAAGACTTTCATTCAAGAAAGTGGTTACGTTATTGGCAAAAGAAATTGGATAGCATTCTTATTCCTTCTGGGCCGACGTTCATTGATGTTCTCTTGGAATGATTTTCAATTTGGATGTTGGCTTTAAAAAAAAAAGATTGTACGAGTTGAATTATATCTTTAAGAAGTTGGACGATATATTAACGCTATTGATAGAGGGTTTCCACCAAGGAACGTAAGCAATATACTTGTTCAAGTCTTAAAACTCCAAAGACTCAAAAGTGACGTTGGCCACTTTCAGAAAAGGGGAAACATGAAATTCCTTCTAAATTAAAAAGGAGTAGAAGCTAAGGTGTCTCCATTTGAGGCCAACAAAATCTGTTCTTGGTTTTAAAACCAAGAACTTTGAAGCAGAATGTTTGGTTCCAAGAAATTCGTTCCTGGCTTCATCCAAACGTCCAAACCAAGTTCCTCCCAATTTCAAGGAAATTCAGTGTAAATTCTACAAAAGCAATTCGTTCAAATAATTTTAGAAACAGGTATATTAAGGCAATTCCTTTTTTTTTTGGCATGATATAAAGTGAAATGAATATGCTACTTCATAACGGATCTACTCCTAGTAAGGTTATCCATATTGTTCTTTCCTTATAAATTATTCTAAGCAAGTATGTATGATCTTTGAATCCTACTAAGGATCATATTGATGGTAAGAATGTCCGTAATATTCTTAGGTCACTCCAAAAGGGTTAGAACTTGATTCTATGAGTCGAGCATGTATTATATATATATGTATCTGTTTTACTCTATCGAGCCGCGCTATAGTCGGCCGGGTGCGGCACCTATCGTGCAACCACTGATCAATTGGGTTTACCGAGCTCCACGTAGCCGGGTACGTTTTTACCGAGTCCTTTTTTAGGACGGGCATGCTATAATGATGATGATGCCCACATAGGCGAATGTTCTTAAAAAAAAGGTTATGTATATATATGTATTATGCATTTCATATCAGTAGCCCCTAGAGGCATTAAGATGTAACAGGTTGTATCCCTTCTATCTCTCTTTACATTACTATTGTAATGACCTGACTCATCGTTACGGGAGTTATCACCCTGTTTTATTCATTTAACACTTTAATGTACTTATTTATATGTGTTCGAAAAGTTAGAAGCAAATCGGAAGGAATTTAGATAGAAATGAGGTCATATACCCCTTTATGAAAAGGATAGTTTGGAAAAGTCAATCGAATGTTGACCGATGAGTTAGACAGCTCGGAATTGAATTCTGATAATTCGACTAGTTTTGGGGGATCATTTATAACTTATGAGTGCAATCGGAATCAAATTTGGAGGTCCGGTGTAGTTTTAGGCTTGAATTGGCTAAGGTTGCATTTTGGTGAAATCTGAACGGTAGGTGAGATTTTGTTTCGGGGCTCGGAATGAAATTTTGAGAGTTGCAGTAGCTTCGCTAGGTGATTTTGGTTATGTGTACAAAATTTCAGGTCATTCGGAGGTGTTTAGGTCGGGTTTTGGATCGAATGTTAGTTTCGGAAGTTTTGAAGAAACTTAGGCTTGAATCCATGTGAAAATGGAGATTTTGATGTTTATGATGGTGTTTTTTATGTTACGAGCAAGTTTGAATGAGGTAATGTGATGTATTGGTGGCTTTGGTTGAGGTCCCGGGGGTCTCGGGATCATTTCGGATGGCCAACGGGCAAGTTTTGATCATGAAATTGCAGTAGAAATTTGCAGTCAGCTGTTGTTCTATGACAGGATTGCGATCGCATAGAAGAGTCTGAAGGGGCGAAGAATTAATACTATGCGATCGCGTGAAGGTTATTGCGATCGCATAGGTTGTTGAGTCTGTGAAATGCGATCGCGTAAGCTTGGGTGCGATCGCGAAGGCTAAAGGCGCAAAGCTATGCAATCGCATGGCTAGGCCTGCGATCGCAGAGAAGAAAATCAAGGCCTGGAAAACTTGCTCTATGCGATAGCAATAGTGGCCCTGCAATCACATAGAAGGCGACGACTGTGCAGAAAACAGATTAATTAAAAATCTAGATGTGACCCTAATCATTATTTCACTAATTTCACTTTGTTTAGAGAGGGTTTTGGGAGCTGCGAAGAGAGGAATCAACGGGGTATCATCGGAGTTAAGTTTCTTGACTCAAAAACACGATTATACGATAGAACTAACATCAAACCTCATGAATTTGGGTAGAAATTGTGAAGAATTAGGGCCTAGGTTTTGAAAACGAAAAATTGACTTTTGAAAGGCCATTCGAACTCCGATTTCGATAAATTTTATATGCACGGACTCGTGGAGAGACGATGAATACGTTGGTATGAATTTCGGAATTTTTTGAGAAACGGGCCCGAGATCCGGGTTACCAACTTGGTGCATTATAGTGTATTTCGTGTAAATTGAATTGGGTTATGTTTCTTTGACCCGTAATTGATATAATTGTTGTGGTTTGACTAGATTCTATGCACGAGGCAACAAATTCAAAAGGAAAAAGCATCGCGGATGAGTCCACAGTCGGCTAGAGGTGAGTAGTTTGTGTATATGGTAGCCTGAGGGTTCGAAACCCCGGCTTAGCACATTGTGATGCTAGTAGGACGTGGCTCGCACCCCGTGGTAGGTGCGAGATTGATTGTGACTGGGGATTGAGACTTAGTCCATCTCGAATAAGAATAACATGATATACATGATCGTAACACACAGTGTTTATATATTTGTGGGCTGTAAGTAATGTTTGGGGCCTTGTGCCGATATGTAGTATCCCTAGGGGATAGTTATATATGTGATATCTCTATTTGCTTAGTCACTGATCTCAGTCCTGGTTTGATATCACCATGTTGAAATTCTAAGTCACCTGCTCTTGGAAAATTAAATAAGAATTATAGCATTTTCATAATTAATGAATTCGAACCCGGAATTAAATAAATTGAACTGTTGTGTGACTCATATGCATGTTATGGACTGAGGATGGATCGGCCTGCATGCCACATCAGTTGATATGAGGATCGGCTGCACGCTGCAGCATTATTGCGCTTGGGCTGTAAGAGCCCCTCTGGAGTCTAAACACACCCCCAATGAGCGTCGTCGACGTTAAATGGATCGGGCTACATGCCGTAGCGGTCATGTGCATTGCATTGCATCTTTATCTATTAAATTATATGTGATAATTGTATTGTACTGTTGTTGCTAGTTCGTAGGAGGATCAGACTGTAGTTTAGCTTCATTATGTGGTATTTTGTGGATTTCTTACTTTCAGCTATTTATATATATTTATTACTCACTGAGTACTTAGTACTCACCCCTACTCCCTGCACCTTTGTGTGCAGATTCAGATACTCGGGAGAGGTAGACGAGCACTCCAGCTTTTACAGAGTCATATCGAGTTGATGAGGTAGCTGCCAACGTTTGCAGAACCTAGCTTCTCATCTCATTTCAGTTATTACTTTATCGTTCAGTTTTGAGTATTTCACATAGTATTCTCTATTACTATTCGGTTTTGTTTAGAGGCTCTAGACTTGTGACCCTAGATCTTTGGGAGTGTTAGTTCGTTTTTGCACTTCTCGATATTTATTCGTATTATTACTATTGGAGTTTCTTTGACTCATATATTCTTCTTGAGTTGTCCATTTGGGACTGGTATTTATCTGTGGAAAATAATTGCTGGTTTGGCTGGCCTAGCTTATTTGTTGGGCGCCATCACGACCGGATTTTGGGTCGTGACAACTGTTTTTGTGTATGCTTTCTTGCCTTACATACTCGGTAAATTATTTGTACTGACGCCCTTTTGCCTAGGGACGCTGTGTTTCATGCCCGTAGGTCCTAATAGACAGGTCGAGAGCCCTCCAAGTAGGCTATCAACTCAGCGGAAGATGTTGGTCCGCTCCACTTGCTTCGGGGTTTCTCGTCTGGTTAGTATTATTTAGACGTGTATCGTTTGGTATGGTGGAACTTTGTCCCGACTTTTATGGCATTTATGTACTCTTAGAGGCTTGTAGACAGATGTCAGGTGTATGGATACCTGTATGGCCTTGTCGGCCTATGTTTTGTGTTTACAAAGGGTCATGTTGGCCTTACAGGTCCGTATGTCACATATATAAGTTTGCACATCATGCTGGGTAGCATATCATGCTGGGTCCTTATATGTTGAGTATCCCCTTATATTTTATTTTTGTTATCTCATGATGGGTTTTCTGACTCATTTACTAATGATAGTATGGTAAGAAAGATATGTTATGTTGGTACTCAGTTGAGCATAGCACCGGGTGCCTGTCGCGATCCTTCGGTTTGGGTCGTGACAATCGAATAGTCCTGCGTTTTCATTTTGTTCAAGAACTCCTCAGCCTCCTCCTCAGTAACAGATTTCTTCACAGTAGCCGGATTATCTTTAGTGAGTTTTGCTTTTCTTAATTCTCCGAGAGCAAAGCACCTCCCCGACCTCGCCAACCTGTGGGTCTCACAAATTTCATCTTTAATCTCTTTCCCTCGATACATAACGATCACTTTGTTGTAATTCTATGGCACAACTTTAACATTCATAACGGGCATTTGAGTAACCAGTTTGATAATGACCAGCTCTATTTGTGCTCCTTTCACAGTCAACACAGGTTTCGCACTTGCTCTTGGAACTATCACCTTCACTGGCTCGGGCTCTATTACCACCACTGGCTCATTCATCATTTGCTTGACCGTAATCACCGCTTTCTCACCCATTGCTTTCTCCTCTACCTTACCTTCACTTTCCTTAATCATCATTACAGTTTGAGAAGGCTTCTTGCAACCTCCCCTTTGTATCAACTCTATCATATGAGCTTCATGATGGACATGTATGGGGTTTTGTGTAATATTGGGAGCCTCGGGAGCCTGGACTTCAATTCTTCTTGAATCAATAAGCTCCTGAATTGCGGTTTTTAGATTCCAACACTTTCCGTGTCGTGTACTGGAGCTCCCGAATAGTACTCATAGCTAACAGACTGGTCCAGGTTCCTTGGTGGTGGATTAGGGATTTTGGATTCAATGGGGTTCAAGATTCCGAGTGCCTCTATCTATGAAACAGACTAGTGTATGATTCCCCTAATGGAGTAAAAGTTTTCTTCTTTTGCATCCTATCATTCTGACACCGGGATTAGGACAGAAGCCTATTCCACCGACATTTTTATATGTTTTGGGTGGTGGGTGTATATTTTGGGTGTGGTAGGTAGTATGAGGTGTTGGTGCTCGCCATGGTGTAGGCGGTGGTGGGTAGGTTTGAGCATGGTGTACTGAAAATTGTGGAACAGGGGGAGGGTAGTAGTGTTGTGGTAGGCCATATGGTGCTGGTGAGTAAGGCTGATGAGTGGGCGAGATTGATGGTAGTAGGGATTAGGATTCCTGGACCATGATCTTCCTTCTACAACGGCCACCTCGTCTTTCTTCTTTTTCCCAAGAGCTCATCCGGTGCCTGTTTGAATTGCCTGGGTTGTAGCTTTTATGGCTAAATAGTTCATAATCTTGTTCGATTTTGAACCTTCCTCAACCATGCTCCCCATCTTGACGACGTCGTTAAATGTTTTTCCGACAGCTGATACTAAATGTCCATAGCATGTCGGCTCTAGAGCTTGTAAGAAGTAGTCCACCATCTCTCCTTCTTTCATAGGTGGGTCTACCCGGGCAGCTTGTTCTCTCCACCTGAAGCTGTATTCTCGGAAGCTCTCTCTTGGCTTCTTTAGTATCTTTGTTAATGAAAGCCTGTCAGGAACAATTTCCAAGTTGTATTGGAAATGATTAGCGACTGCTTGGGCGAGATCATCCCATATAAAATATCTAGCGTGGTCTTGCTTGGTGTACCACTCTAGGGCCGATCCACTAAGACTTTGGCTAAAACAAGCCGTGAGCAACTCATCATTACCGCCGGCACCTCGAATTTGCTGTAAAAGCCTCTCAAATGTGCTACTGAGTCACCGTGACCGTCATAAAGATCAAATTTCGGTAGCTTGAAACCTATCAGTAGCTGCACCTCCGAGAATAAACATAAATCTTTGTAAGCTACGGTCACTTGGTCCCCAAGGCCCTGCATGTTCCGGAAAGATTTTTCAAGACTCTTCATTTTTTGGATCATCTATTCTTGTTCAGGATTTTTGGGTGGTTTTTCCTCCTCAGCCATATCGATGAGGGGAGAATAAGAATCATGCTATTGGAAGATAGGCTCTGGAGGATAATAATGATTGTCTTGAGTATGAAATAATGGTTCACTAGATGATCTGTATAATGTGGCTGGCAGATGGGCCACATTGTGACGACCCGGCCCGTCGTCACGGTAATTACCACCCCGTTATGTTGTAACTACATGATTTATGCTTTTATATCAGTGTTAGAGTCTATCAGGGAAGTTAGGAGTGAATTGGATTGGAAATGAGGCATATAGCCTTTTGAAGGAAACTTGAATAAGGAAAGTCAACTCGGAGTTGACTATTTGGTTAGAGGGCTCGGAATCAGATTCTGATGATTTGGTTAGTTCCGGAGGGTGATTTTTGACTTAGGGGAGCGATCGGAATTGAATTTGGAGGCCCGGTGTAGAAATAGGCTTGAATTGGCTAAGGTTAAATTTTGGCGAAATCCGATCGATAGGTGAGATTTTGATCCGGGAGTCGGAATGGAATTCCGACAGTTGCAGTAGCTTCGTAGGGTGATTTTGGATGTGCTTGCAAAATTTCAGGTCATTCGGAGGTCGTTTGGTTGGGTTTTTGATCGAATGTCGATTTCGGAAGTTTTGAAGAAATTTAGGCTTGAATCCGTGCGTAATTGGTGATTTTGATGTTAAGGATGATATTTTTATGATTGGAACAAGTTTGAATTGTGTTATGGAGCATGTTAGTGGTTTTCGTTGGGGTCCCGGGGGCCTCAGGATGAATTCGGGGGTCCAAACAGACCATTTTTTGGCCTAAGACAGCAGCTGAATTGTTGATGTATCTGCAGAGGAAATTCCTTAATCGCATTCGCGATGAAGGGCACGCATCCGCGAAGGGTATCAAAGTTGTTCATCGCGTTCGCGATGGGCTGGACGCGAACGCGTAAGTCCAGGACCGGAGGCATCGCGTTCGCGGGAGGTTTGCACGCGTCCGCGTAGGGTCAGGCTTGGGAAGCATCGCGATCGGGAAAGAGTGCACGCGTTCGCGTAGGTTTGAGCGGTTGGTCATCGCGAACGCGGCTGGAAGCCACGCGTTCGCGTAGAGTAAATTCGGAGGCTGCTAATTTTGTTCATCGCGAACGCGTGAGTAGTGTCGCGTTCGCGAAGGGTTAAATGACTGGGCAGGTCCTTAAATTGCAGAACATTTCATTTACGGGTTTCACTCCTAGAAACCCCCATTGTTGAGCTCTAGAGTGAGAAAGTGACGGGAATTGCTGGGAGATCATCGGGATATTGTCGGAGGTAAGTTTTGTGGTTTAATTACGCGCTTTTATCATGAAATCATTGATTATTTCTATAAAAATGGAAGATTAAAGGTGGGTTTTAGCCCTAGGCCTAAAATTGTAGAAAAACACTGATTTGAGTAGGCAATTGAAATCTGAATTTGGTAAATTTGATATGCCTAGTGTTGACATCCAATTTTGACCCTCCTTTCTTCCAAACTATTTCTTTAAGCTTCTAATATCACTAATAATGTAAGAATAATTATTTTACCATTTTTAGCACAAAGTATACGTAATTATTATTATATTTGCTTAAAAGCACTATTATAGTATTATTAATGTTATTACTACTACTACTACTATTATTAGTATATTATTATTACAATTGTTATTATTATTATTCGTTATTCGTTATTATTATTTATCATAAATTATCTTTTGCAAGAAACATATTATCTTTATTATTTAATCAAGTAGTAATACTTATTTAATTTTAGACTTTATAAATATGAGTACTTTAAAGACATAGCACTTACTCAACGGACTTTACTTATTCAAGTGCTATAGATTATACTGAACATTATATTTAGTATTAGTACACATATATAGTATTATATAATACTACATAATGTGACTATTAAAATATTTGTCAAAATTAGAAGCTCAAAAGAAATTAAAAGAAGAAGGGAATAAAATCTAACCTTACAAGAATTGAACCAAATTAAGTTGGCCATTCAGCTTATTTTGTTGGCCTAAAATTCCTTAAAAACAGCCCAAACAAGTGAAACCCAACCCGAAATAGCCTTATTTCATTTCAGCCCAAGACAACTAGGTTTAGTTTGTCTTGCTCCCCTCTTTCCTAGGCAAGAATCTCATCTCTTGTCCATCTCAGCGCCTCTCTTTTGTTTTCATGTACAATTTTTGCCAAGTTTCAGCTTTATGGAGTTTGAATACAAGATGCTTAGTCTATTTTCGTGCAAGTTCCATTTCAACAAGATTCAGTCCATACAAGAGGCCAAAAGACTTCTGGCATTTTGATTTTCTAAGACAGAGAGACTGATTTTCAGAAATTTAATTCAATCTTAGACGACTTTCTCTGACCAAATCACGTGAGGATCCAGGCCTCTAACGTTCGAATTTCAAATGGGTATTTTTTTTTAACTCAAATCTGAATTTGAAATTTTTGCTCAAGAACCCTAATGTCTATCTATAAATATTGGCTTTGGAGCTCATTTTCGGGACATCTTTTAGCCGCCGCGGCTCGCTCTCAAATCCACTGCTCTTCTATCCTTTTTCACTCCTAAAATCTTCAGCCGAAGGGGGGCTTGGAGCTTGAACTCCCTGCTTTAATCTTGTCTTCAGATAATTGACGTTAATTGGAGGTAACGAGGCCGCGTTTGGAGTTTATGTTGGATCCGAGACCTCAGCCCCTGGTTCACTGCCAAACAGGAGGTAAACTCCAACCTTTCTCTGATATTTGCTTTCATTATAAAAAAAACTCTATGTTTGCTTTGGAAATCCATGGTATAAGGTCATGCATATTCAAATTTAGTTGTGTTATTAGCTACTGTTTAAACCTCTAGAAAAGTTGCAATATTTGAAAAAACTTAATAATAACTGTGTTCTCAACTTAAATTAAAATATACTGTACATAATATGCTAGAAGTCGAGTTTACATAAATTATATCTATGTAATTTATTTTTGTGAATTACTGTGTCAAAATATCTTATTTTATGGTAATTTTTTTCAATATTTTTAGAGTCTCTGTTTTACGGTTTACTTTTTGTTACATAAAATTATGATGCTAAGTTCAGTCTATAGTAGAATCATGTCTTTGGTCGCTTATATCCCCTGTCTAGTCTCGATGTTATTTAAGGAAGCATGATTTGTGTTCTTAGGCTCAAATGCTAGGTTGAGGAACTTGTCATGTTAATTTTAAGTTTAAGCCATTCACATAGAGCTTGTTCATAAATTTTCAGCGCACCTCTTATTAAGAAATCTTGCTTGAGCTCTTTCTGTCCATTAGGAATATCCATGCCTTAAGTTTATTGTTTTATATATTTAAAAATCATATTCAAGGTCTCATTCTCTCATGGCCACTAAGCCTTAAGCTAAGACTTTTAATTTGTTTTAATAGGATTTACATCTTATATATGAGAATCTGCATTTAAAGATCCTGTTAATGGAGTTTACATTTTGCTTTGTTGTCCTTCTTGATTATCATGTAGGAAGCATGCCTTCAGGATACTTAACCTGCAGTAACTTTATTTTAAAATTAATAAGAAGAAAGCTGAAAACTTCTGCTTTGATAGATGCATTAGAGTGTTGTTTAATATTGACGGACATGAGCACTTTAGTATGATACCTTTTGACATGAACAACTATTGGCTATATCATGGTTTAACATCTTTTGTATGTCCATAGTATAATGCATGATCTCCCTTTTCTTTCCCTTGATGTTGTGTTTTAAAATCAGATTTTCTATCTTCTAATTTTTTTTTTGTCTTCTTTTTCTTTGTTTTTTGTATAAACGCGCGACGGAGTCTGCTCTTGAGTTTCACTTTGAGACTCCATGTTGTCACTAGGCCCGAGATTAGCTTTTGCTTCATCCATTTCTCTTGCTTTCCTGAAACACAGCTGAAATGAAAGCCAAGAAATACCGGGAGGGAATACCGGTTGTTCCCCTTCATGTCTTGTTGATTAGCCTTGCCTTATACCTAATGTGTTTTGAATACTAACCTATTATTTATATTTGTTTGTTTACCGTGTGTGGGGATTTAATTTAAGTTTCTCATGATATTTAATTATCTTGGGCTGTTTAGAGACCACTAATTTTCATAACAGAAATATGGTGAAGTTATCATTTGGAGGGTTAAGAACTAAACCTTCCTTTTGAATTTAGTCTATCTCTTTTACCGTATTTTGATCTCTTAAAGTTTCTAACACAAATACGTTTTTCTCTCATGTACCAATATGAAGTCAAATGAGTTTATATTTACGTTTTTTAGATTCTTGTCCCTTTAGAACGAAATGCAATTTTAAATAAACTATACAAGTCCAATTATGTTTTCTTTAACGTAAAAACAAAGATCTTCAACATGGCTTTTAATGTAAATTTGATTCTACTTTAAAAAAAAGGTTTCTACATTTACAGTTAATTAATTAACTTAAGTTTGTCCGGTTAACCGTAATTAACGGATCATATAGGGTGCCTTAATAACCTTCCCTATAGGATTAATTAGAACCCTTATCCATAATCTTTAAGGTTAAGCAGACCATAAACAGAGTTTACTTTAAGCACTATTTAGTAAATAGGTGTCCTAATTCACCTTTAAAATAATTAGGTGGTGACTCTCTTTAATTAATTAAACCTTCAGAATTACCAATATGTTATACTCTAGTTTGACCCGTGTTAAAATGGGGTATAACAGCATGGCGACTCCGCTGGGGATTCTAGGTTCTAAACCACAACAAACTTAGGTTAATAATAAAAATTAATTTGTGTATTTTTAATTGTTTATGCTGCTTATTTGAATTGTTGGTGTGTGATAAATTGCTTTATATGAATTGTTCATTTATTCTTATTACTTTATATAATTTGTTATTCCGTTTCACTTCCTCCACTTCTGGAAAATTCACACAAAGCACACACATAGCGGTTATGCGGTTTGCAGCCGTGCACTACTCAAAACACATTTTAGGGAAAAGTTCGTGAGTAAGTCGATCAGCGGTGCAGTCGACAATCACGGACTTTTCACTCTCAGTTGTCCATTTGGGAGCAAACTAGTCTAGAAAACCCAATCTTAGTCAACATAAGATAGAGCTAAACCAAAACCCTTTTAAGAGCATGCATCATTTTTAACCTTAGGTGATCTAATACCCGAGGTGTATTAAATTCATTTGTTAACCTTACCTAAATGTCCAAGTGGGTTTTCAACCCCAAGTGACACTTATCATATTTATGTGCATTATTTGAAGGGTAAACATGCCGATTATGTAGATTATTTACTTTAAATTAATTAAATCCTAGTTAAAGGAGCATGACTATCTTTTTATAATATGTGTAATATTTTCAAATAATATAATCTTGCGGAACAACAAGAAGTTTATATATGACAAAAATATCTTTTATTGTACTTTCTTTGATTTTCTTTACGTAAAAATAAATAAATGGCCTAAGCGATTCAAGTACTTCTTTTTGCTTTTGAAAATAAAATTACTTGATTAATTAATTATAATAAATATATTTTATAATATTTTATTCTTTTGATGAAAATACACCCTCTTTTAAAATATATATATATATGTTTAAGCAGTCATATTTTACTATTTATTATGCTTTTAAGAAAAATAGAATTACTTAATTAATTTATAGAAATGAAATGATACATAATGGCATACTTATCTTTCAAATACACGGTAGGCCTACCTCTGGCACAAATAGGCCCTCGCGTATTAGGACGCGCTATTATTTGCTCTTTGGAAGGTGTCACATGATTTGCTTGCCTACTTGCTTACTTGTTTATTTGCTATGTTACTTACTTGACTTTATTATTTTTACTAATATTATCTGTTGTTTTTTTTAGAAAAAGGAAGTGGTAACTATTCAACTTGCTTATATCTTTTATTCGTTCATATATATTTTTTTGTTCCTTATTTTTTATATCATTTTCCTAAATTGTGACGACCCGGCCCGTCGTCACGAGAATTACCACCCCGTTATGTTGTAAATACATGTTTTATGATTTTATATCGGTGTTAAAGCCTATCGGGTGAGTTAGGAGTGAATTGGATTGAAAATGAGGCATATAGCCTTTGTGAAGGAAACTTGAATAAGGAAAGTCAACCCGGAGTTGACTATTTGGTTAGAGGGCTCGGAATCGGATTCCGATGATTCGGTTAGTTCCGGAAGGTGATTTGTGACTTAGGGGAGCGATCGGAATTGAATTTGGAGGCCCGGTGTAGAAATAGGCTTGAATTGGCTAAGGTTGAATTTTGGCGAAATCCGAACGGTAGGTGAGATTTTGATTCGGGGGTCGGAATGGAATTCCGATAGTTGCAGGTAGCGTCATTAGGTGATTTTGGATGTGCCTGCAAAATTTCAGGTCATTCGGACGTCGTTTGGTCGGGTTTTTGATTGAATGTGTAATTTGGAATGTTTTAAGGAATTTAGGCTTGAATTCGATGCGAATTATGGGTTTTGATGTTGTTAGACGTGTTTTGAGGATTGGAGCAAGTTCGAATAAGGTATTAAGATGTGTTGGTATGTTTGGATGAGGTCCGGGGGGCCTCGGGGTGTTTTCAGATGGTTAAACGGAAGAAAATCATGGAAATTGCAGGTTGAAGTATTCTGGTTCTGTCATTTTCGCCCCTGCGGAAATGTGGGCGCGGAGCGAGTCCGCAGAAGCGGATGTTGGAGCGCAGAAGCGCTTGTGACCGCAGAAGCGGAGAATTTCCCGCTGAAGCGGAATCGCGGAAGCGGAAAGGGAGCCGCAGAAGCGGCCATCGCAGAAGCGGAAGGGAGCCGCTTAGGCGAGTCCGCAGAGGCGGACGCCTAGCCGCAGAAGCGGAAATTTCCGCAGGAGCGATCGAGTCTTCGCAGAAGCGGACGCGCAGAGGCGGTCCGTATATCGCAGAAGCGGAAAATGGCCGGCTAGGCCTGGAACCGCAGAAACGACCCTTTGGTCGCGGATACGGGAGCGTAGAAGCGGAAAATGTTCCGCGGAAGCGAAAATCGCTGTAAGTAAGTGTATCAGAAGTTAGAAAAATTTCAGAACATTTAACACATTTTGGGTCTCGGCTTAAGGGGCGATTTGGGCGATTTTGAAGAGAAATTCAAGGAAATCATCAGGTAATCATCTATGGACTTAAACTATGATTAGTATTGGTAATATTATGCAATTATATCATGAAAATGGAGGAATTTGGGGTAATTTATGGAGGATTTAGCCCTAGGCTTGAACTTTAGAAAATCAAGGTTTTGAATGGGCAAATGGAGTCCGATTTTGGTAAAATTGATATGCTTAGACTCGTATTGAGATGAGGGTTCCGAATATGTGACTTTCGTGATTTTTCGACAAGCGTACCGAAAGTCGGATTTTGACAACTTTGGGAATTTTGATGTAAATTGAGTTATATTGATTGGGTGTCGTCCCATTGGCCTAATTTGTTGTGTTTCTACTATGTATTTGATCAGATTCTACACGTGCGGAGCTTGATTCTCGTGGCAAGGGCATTTCGGAGTAGTCGTCGCGCTGTATTGAGGTGAGTAATAGATGTGGGTGATGACCAGCGGGTTCGAAACCCCGGTATACCACTTTGTGACGCTGTATAGCGGCGAGACACGCACACTCTTGAGAGTGCGGGGTCGATCATGAATTGGAGACTATATATTAGTCCAACCTGTTGATACTACTGTATTATTGGCTATTCTAGAGCCGTCGAACCTCCTTCTCGGATGGTTGCATATATATATATTGTGATAATGGCTACTCTTGAGCCGAGGAACCCCTTCTTGGGCGGTTGATTATACATGTGGGCCGTGAGCCAGATTATTGGATCCCGCGAGGATTGTTATCATTGTCTTATCATATAGACATGCTAGTTTACTACTAGTCCGCGACTATTTTTGTTATTATGCTAATTCCAAACTCTGGAACTTTGACATATTGTTTTCAACCGAAAAATGATAAAAGAGTTTTCAAAAACTATTTTGAGCTTGCGAGGCCGTATCTGCATATTAGCCGACTAGTAGTGGATCGGCACGCGCGCCGCAACAGGATATATGTTGGATCGGATCGCACGCCGCAGAATATCTCTATGAGATGTGCTTGAGTCGTAGGAGCCCCTCCGGAGTCCGAACCCCCACAGTGAGCACGGGTACCCAAAATTGGAGTCGGGCTACACGCCGTAGCGGTCATATCATGCATTGCATTGCATTTAGCTACATCTGCTAGTTGTTATGCTATTTATTGGTAATTGTTGGAACAGGTACAGTGAAGATTGATTCTATGACAGGGTAGCTGATTATAGCTTTACATAGTGCTTTATTGCGGATTTCTTATCTGCGCTGTCTTACCCTTGTTTATTACCACTGAGTCCGGCAGTACTCATTTTACTCCCTGCACCTTGTGTGCAGATCCAGGTACCTCTCAGCAGTGATCCAGTAGTTGTGCGAGGCGACGTTTGTGGATATTCGAGGTAGCTGCAGAGTCCGCAGGACCCGACACCCCTTCCTACTGTCTTTTGATTTTGTATTGACATTTCTTTCCGCACTTGGTATTTTGTAAACCTTATACACTCATGTTCAGTAGAGGCTCATGACTCTTGACCCTTGGTCTATGGGAGTTGATGTATTATGGGACTTGGTTCCCCCGTTTTCGTTACATATATCGCTGTTATTTCTTGAATTAATTTGCTTAAATGGGTTAAAGAGAGCTTCTAGCTCCGTGGTTGATATGGATTGGTCAGGCTGGCTTAGCAATGTGCTGGGCGCCATCACGACCGGATTTGGGGTCGTGACAAGCAATCACCCTAGGTTTACTAGGCCTCATGAGTCTTGAGCCGGTTAGTAGAGTCTTGTGGATCGGTACGGGGACGCCTGTACTTATCCTCGGGAGGCTGCGAACCTTTAGGAAAACTTCACTTTTCTTGAACTGTGTCGTGCGATCTTGTTGTTCTGAGAACTGAACTTCTATATTCTATTCTCTCGCAGATGGCGAGAACGCGAGCATCAGGACGAGGTGGACGACCTCCATTGCCACCTGTTAGAGGTCGTGGGCGCGGTCGTGCTAGAGTTAGAGGTAGGGCGGGCTGAGGCAGTGCCAGCTGACCCGCCTGTTGTACCAGTTCAGGAGCAGCCCCCAGTGGTTGATGCTCCAGCAGCCCCAGTTCAGGGCCAGACTATATCTATTGCTATCCCTGGTCTTCAGGAGACTCTTGCTCAGATATTATCAGTGTGTTCCGGTTTGGCTCAGGTAGTTTCAGCTACCGCTACTGTAGCGACATCTCAGTCAGGGGGTGGTCAGCAGACCCCTGCAGCTCGCACACCTGACCCGCTTGTTCAGGGACTTCAGACGCCAGAGGCGGTCCCCGCTCAGGTGGTTGCACCGGTTATTCCTCCAGCTGCACCAGCTCCAGCTCCAGAGCATATGGTTCAGGTTATGCCCGATGACGACGAGCGTCGTCTTGAGAGATTTGGTAGACTTCAGCCACCCCATTTCAGTGGCGTTGAGGGCGAGGATGCCCAGGGTTTCTTGGATAAGTGTCAGAAGATGCTGCGTACGGCTGGTATTCTTGAGTCCAGCGGAGTTTCATTTACTACATTTCAGTTCACTGGGTCCCGCATTTGATTGGTGGGAGGAGTTTGAGAGGCGTAGGCCTGCAAGAGCAGCACCTCTCACATGGCAGCAGTTCTCTACTCTCTTTCTAGAGAAATATGTACCTAAGTCTCGTCGCGAGGAGCTACGTCGCCAGTTCGAGTGGTTGATTCAGGGCGACATGTCTGTGACTCAGTATGAGCTTAGATTCACTCAGTTGGCTAGGCATGCCACATGGATGATCCCCACTGAGAGGGAGAGGATCAGGAGGTTCATTGATGGCCTCAACTACTCTATCCGTATTCTTATGACCAGCGAGCGAGTTCTATCATCATCGTTTGAGCAGGTAGCCGATATGGCACGCTCCATTGAGGCGGATCGTCGCCGAGAGAGAGAGGAGCGGGAGGCCAAGAGGCCTCGTGGTTCTGGCAGTTTCAGTGGTGCTCCATCTAGAGGGCATTCCCAGCAGAGCAGAGGTCGCTCATCTAGACCTTCTCATTCGAGCCGCCCAGAGCAGAGCGGAGGTTCTTATGGTCGTGGTCGACAGGGGTTTCAACAGGGTCAGTCATCGCTTAGTGCCCTTCCAGCCCAGGGTGCAGCACCTACTTCTCCAGCACCAGGTGCATGTTATGAGTGTGGTGAGTTTGGCCACATGAGGAGACATTGCCCTCGACTACGTAGGGCCAGGACTCAGCAGAGGGATCAGCCCTCCTCTTCAGCACCATCTCAGTCTAGTAGAGGTGGAGGTCAGTCTTCTCGTGGACGCCCCAGGGGCGAGGAGAGATCTGGTGGAGGCCAGGCGCGATTCTATGCACTTCCTGACAGGCGTGATGCAGTTGCCTCCGATGCAATGATTACAGGTATCATTTCTGTCTGTCACGGAGATGCCTCTGTTCTATTTGATCCAGGGTCCACATATTCTTACGTGTCCTCTTATTTTGCACATCATTTGGGTGCGACTCGTGGTAGTCTTGATTTACCTGTTCATGTATCCACCCCGTGGGTGATACGATTGTTGTGGATCATGTCTATAGATCCTGTGTTATATCTATTGGGGGTCTGGAGACCCAGGCAGATTTGTTATTATTGGGGATGGTGGACTTTGATGTTATATTGGGTATGGACTGGTTGTCTCCGTATCATGCTATATTGGACTGTCATGCTAAGACGATTACGTTGGCCATTCCTGGTATTTCTCAGATTGAGTGGCGGGGTTCGACCGATTTCGTCCCTAGCCGTGTTATTTCGTTCCTAAAAGCTCGGAAGATGGTTGAAAAAGGGTGTTTATCGTACTTAGCTTTTGTGAGAGATGTGGGAGCTGAGTCTCCTAGCATTGATTCTGTACCTTGTTGTGAGGGACTTCCCAGATGTATTCCCCTCAGACCTGCCGGGCATGCCGCCGGACAGGGATATTGATTTTGGCATTGACTTGGTGCCGGGCACTCAGCCCATATCCATTCCTCCTTATCGAATGGCACCAGCTGAGTTGAAAGAACTGAAAGAGCAGCTTCAAGAGCTTCTGGATAAGGGTTTCATCCGCCCTAGTGTGTCTCCGTGGGGTGCGCCGGTATTATTTGTTAAAAAGAAAGATGGTTCCATGCGGATGTGTATTGATTATAGGCAATTGAACAAAGTGACAATGAAGAACAAGTACCCTCTACCGCGCATAGATGATTTGTTTGATCAGTTACAGGGTGCGAGGGTGTTTTCTAAGATCGATCTTCGTTCAGGCTATCATCAGCTGAAGATCAGGGACTCGGATATTATGAAGACCGCATTCAGGACCCGATATGGTCATTATGAGTTCCTTGTGATGTCGTTTGGGTTGACCAACGCCCCAGCAGCATTTATGCATCTGATGAACAGTGTGTTCAAACCTTATTTGGATTTATTTGTGATTGTGTTCATTGATGACATTCTAGTCTACTCCCGTAGTCAGGAGGAGCATGCTCAGCATCTGAGTATTGTGTTGCAGAGATTGAGAGAGGAGAAGCTATATGCTAAATTCTCCAAGTGCGAGTTTTGGCTCGAGTCCGTAGCATTTCTGGGACATGTGGTGTCTCGTGATGGTATTCAGGTTGATCAGAAAAAGATAGAGGCGGTGCAGAGTTGGCCTAGACCGTCCTCAGCTACAGAGATCGGGAGTTTTCTTGGCTTGGCGGGGTATTATCGCCGGTTTGTTCAGGGATTTTCATCCATTGCTTCTTCATTGACTAAATTGACCCAGAAGGGTGCACCATTCGTGTGGTCGGATGAGTGCGAGGAGAGCTTTCGGAAGCTCAAGACAGCTTTGACCACAGCTCCAGTGTTAGTATTGCCATCAGCTTCGGGTTCATATACCGTTTATTGTGATGCCTCGAGAGTGGGGATAGGTTGTGTGTTGATGCAGGAAGGTAAGGTAATTGCTTATGCTTCTCGGCAGTTGAAGCCACATGAGAAGAACTATCCTGTTCATGACTTGGAGCTAGCCGCCATTGTTCATGCCTTGAAGATTTGGAGGCACTACTTGTACGGTGTGTCTTGTGAGGTGTATACCGACCATCGTAGTCTCCAGCACTTGTTCAAACAGAAAGACCTTAATTTGAGACAGCGGAGATGGCTAGAGTTGCTTAAGGATTATGACATTACTATATTATATCATCCGGGGAAGGCCAATGTGGTGGCCGATGCTTTGAGCCGGAAGACGGTCAGTATGGGGAGCTTGGCATATATTCCAGTCGAGGAGAGGCCATTTGCTTATGATGTTCAGGTGCTAGCCAATCGGCTAGTGAGGTTAGATATTTCAGAGCCCAGCAGAGTATTGGCTTGTGTTGTATCTGGGTCATCTCTATATGATCGTATTCGTGAGCGCCGGTATGATGATCCACATTTGGCTGTCCTTAGGGACAAAGTTCAGCTTGATGATGCTAGAGATGTCACCATTGATAGTGATGGCGTATTGAGGATGCAGGGCCGGATATGTGTGCCCAATGTTAATGGCCTTCGTGAGTTGATTCTGGAGGAGGCCCATAGCTCGCGGTATTCTATCCATCCAGGGAGCCGCGAAGATGTATCAAGATTTGAAACAGCACTATTGGTGGAGAAAGATAAAAATGGACATTGTCGGACATGTAGCACGGTGCCTCAACTGTCAGCAGGTTAAGTACGAGCATCAGAGGCCCGGTGGTGTATTTCAGCGCATTGATATTCCTGAGTGGAAATGGGAGAGGGTCACTATAGACTTTGTTACTGGACTCCCTCGGACGGCGAGGAAGTTTGATTCTGTATGGGTGATTGTGGATAGACTGACCAAGTCAGCTCACTTCATTCCAGTTAGTACTACCTACTCATCGGAGCGGTTGGCATCGATCTTTATTCGAGAGATTGTTCGTTTGCATGGAGTCCCAGTGTCTATCATATCCGACAGGGGTACTCAGTTCACTTCTCAGTTTTGGAGAGCATTTCAGCGAGAGATGGGTACACGGGTTGAGTTGAGTACAGCATTTCACCCCCAGACAGACGGACAGTCTGAGCGCACTATTCAGATCTTGGAGGATATGTTGCGAGCTTGTGTGATCGATTTTGGTGGTTCGTGGGATGAGTTCCTACCACTTGCTGAGTTTGCCTACAACAACAGTTATCAGTCGAGTATTCAGAATGGCCCCGTATGAGGCATTGTATGGCAGGCGGTGTAGATCCCCCGTGGGATGGTTTGAGCCTCGTGAGGTTAGATTGATAGGGACTGAGTTAGTCCAGGATGCTCTGGATAGAGCAAAGTTGATCCAGGAGAGGCTTCGTACAGCACAGTCTCGTCGGAAGAGTTATGCGGACCGTAGAGTTCGAGAGTTGTCTTTCATGGTTGGTGACAGAGTATTGTTGAAGGTTTCACCTATGAAGGGTGTCATGAGGTTTGGGAAGAAAGGAAAGTTGAGTCCCAGGTACATTGGTCCTTTTGAGATACTTAGGAGAGTTGGAGAGGTGGCATATGAGTTAGCCTTGCCGCCCAGCTTATCCAGCGTTCATCGAGTATTCCATGTGTCTATGCTCCGGAAGTACATTGGAGATCCGTCTCATGTATTAGATTTCGGTACCATTCAGCTTGATGGTGATCTATCCTATGATGTGGAGCCTATTGCCATTTTGGGATGGCAGGTGAGAAAATTGAGGTCTAAGGAGATTGCATCAGTTAAGGTTCGGTGGAGAGGTCGACCCGTGGAGGAGGCCACTTGGGAGATCGAGCGGGAGATGCGGAGCAGATATCCTCACTTGTTTGAGACTTCAGGTATGATTCTTGACCCGCTCGAGGACGAGCGTTTGCTTAAGAGGGGAGAATGTGACGACCCGGCCCGTCGTCACGAGAATTACCACCCCGTTATGTTGTAAATACATGTTTTATGATTTTATATCGGTGTTAAAGCCTATCGGGTGAGTTAGGAGTGAATTGGATTGAAAATGAGGCATATAGCCTTTGTGAAGGAAACTTGAATAAGGAAAGTCAACCCGGAGTTGACTATTTGGTTAGAGGGCTCGGAATCGGATTCCGATGATTCGGTTAGTTCCGGAAGGTGATTTGTGACTTAGGGGAGCGATCGGAATTGAATTTGGAGGCCCGGTGTAGAAATAGGCTTGAATTGGCTAAGGTTGAATTTTGGCGAAATCCGAATGGTAGGTGAGATTTTGATTCGGGGGTCGGAATGGAATTCCGAAAGTTGCAGTAGCGTCGTTAGGTGATTTTGGATGTGCCTGCAAAATTTCAGGTCATTCGGACGTCGTTTGGTCGGGTTTTTGATTGAATGTGTAATTTGGAATGTTTTAAGGAATTTAGGCTTGAATTCGATGCGAATTATGGGTTTTGATGTTGTTAGACGTGTTTTGAGGATTGGAGCAAGTTCGAATAAGGTATTAAGATGTGTTGGTATGTTTGGATGAGGTCCCGGGGCCTCGGGGTGTTTTCGGATGGTTAAACGGGATAAAATTGTGGAAAATTGCAGGTTGGGATCCTGCTTCTGTTGTTTCCGCTCCTGCGGAATTTTGGACGCAGGAGCGAGTCCGCAGAAGCGGACGAGGTGCGCAGGAGCGGGTGATTTCGCAGAAGCGGAAGAACTTCCGCTGAAGCGGGGTCGCAGGTGCGAGCCAGTTATCGCAGAAGCGGCTGGTTGAAAATTGGCTGGTTCCGCAGAAGCGGACGTTTGACCGTTTGGGCGAGACCGCAGAAGCGGTCGAGGATGCGCAGAGGCGGATTTGTCCGCAGAAGCGGAAGCTTCTTCGCAGAAGCGGGTCCGCTTAAGCGGCCCTTTGTTCGCAGAAGCGGAAATGGCCGGCTAGGCCTGGAACCGCTGAAGCGACCCTTTGGTCGCGGATACGGGTGCATAGGAGCGGAAAATATTCCGCAGAAGCGAAAATCGCTGTAAGTAAGTGTATCAGAAGTTAGAAAAAAAATTTCAAAACATTTCACAAATTTTAGGTCTCGGCTTTAGAGGCGATTTGGGCGATTTTAAAGAGAAATTCAAGGAAATCATCAGGTAATCATCTATGGACTTAAACTATGATTAGTATTGGTAATATTATGCAATTATATCATGAAAATGGAGGAATTTGGGGTAATTTATGGAGGATTTAGCCCTAGGCTTGAACTTTAGAAAATCAAGGTTTTGAATGGGCAAATGGAGTCCGATTTTGGTAAAATTGATATGCTTAGACTCGTATTGAGATGAGGGTTCCGAATATGTGACTTTCGTGATTTTTCGACAAGCGTACCGAAAGTCGGGTTTTGACAACTTTGGGAATTTTGATGTAAATTGAGTTATATTGATTGGGTGTCGTCCCATTGGCCTAATTTGTTGTGTTTCTACTGTATTTGATCAGATTCTACACGTACGGAGCTTGATTCTCGTGGCAAGGGCATTTTGGAGTAGTCGTCGCGCTGTATTGAGGTGAGTAATAGATGTGGGTGATGACCAGCGGGTTCGAAACCCCGGTATACCACTTTGTGACGCTGTATAGCGGCGAGACACGCACACTCTTGAGAGTGCGGGGTCGATCATGAATTGGAGACTATATATTAGTCCAACCTGTTGATACTGTATTATTGGCTATTCTAGAGCCGTCGAACCTCCTTCTCGGATGGTTGCATATATATATATATTGTGATAATGGCTACTCTTGAGCCGAGGAACCCCTTCTTGGGCGGTTGATTATACATGTGGGCCGTGAGCCAGGTTATTGGATCCCGCGAGGATTGTTATCATTGTCTTATCATATAGACATGCTAGTTTACTACTAGTCCGCGGCTATTTCTGTTATTATACTAATTCCAATCTCTGGAACTTGGTATTATTGTTTTCCAACTGAAAAATGATAAAAGAGTTTTCAAAAACTATTTTGAGCCTGCGAGGTTGTATCTGCATATTAGCTGACTAGTAGTGGATCGGGCTGCGCGCCGCAGCGAGATATATGTTGGATCGGACTGCACGCCGCAGGAATATCTCTATGAGATGTGCTTGGGCTGTAGGAGCCCCTCCGGAGTCCGAACCCCCACAGTGAGCACGGGTACCCAAAATTGGAGTCGGGCTACACGCCGTAGCGGTCATATCATGCATTGCATTGCATTTAGCTACATCTGCTAGCTGTTATGCTATTTATTGGTAATTGTTGGAACAGGTACGGTGAAGATTGATTCTATGACAGGGTAGCTGATTATAGCTTTACATAGTGCTTTATTGCGGATTTCTTATCTGCGCTGTCTTACCCTTGTTTATTACCACTGAGTCTGGCAGTACTCATTTTACTCCCTGCACCTTGTGTGCGGATCCAGGTACCTCTCAGCAGTGATCCAGTAGCTGTGCGAGGCGACGTTTGTGGATATTCGAGGTAGCTGCAGAGTCCGCAGGACCCGACACCCCTTCCTACTGTCTTTTGATTTTGTATTGACATTTCTTTCCGCACTTGGTATTTTGTAAACCTTATACACTCATGTTCAGTAGAGGCTCATGACTCTTGACCCTTGGTCTATGGGAGTTGATGTATTATGGGACTTGGTTTCCCGTTTTCGTTACATGTATTGCTGTTATTTCGTGAATTAATTTGCTTAAATGGGTTAAAGAGAGCTTCTAGCTCCGTGGTTGATATGGATTGGTCGGCTGGCTTAGCAATGTGCTGGGCGCCATCACGACCGGATTTGGGGTCGTGACATAAATTAATAATAATAATCATCATCATTTCGCGCTTAGCGCTCTATAACGACTCTAGAGCATCATTTGTGCATTTACTTAAGCTCAAATTTCTTTTAGGTCTACTCTAATTGATAGAGTCTAATTAAGATATCTTTAGTCTCTCGGTATCCTCTAATTTTAATAAAGTAAGACGTCTTTCTCATACGCTTTTCAATAGGCTCGGGTTGTCATGAAATTTCTCAATATTCGTGCCTTAAACTAGCCTTAAAATTTTTCTTTACACAACAATGAGCATCTGACTCCCTAAGCAAGATATCATTCTAAAAGAAAACTAGCGTAATTTTTTTTTATAATATGAGAATATTTTGCCGATCTAATTTTGTGAGATGATTTTTATTCGTGTTCTTTTCTTACAAATATAGTTACATATTTTTTTAAATATCGCCACTCGTGCCTTACACAAATTTTTAATTTATTCAATTCTGGCACAATCTTGCACCTTTAATTTTTGTCTCATAGATTCATATCTCTCAGAATTTAAATATTCGTACTAATTCTCATATAAAAGTAGGTAGGTGTCCAATTTTGCACCATCTACCCAGCAATAGAAGGCCGCCATTTGGTTAATTTTTAGCATCAAATTTTCAATATTTTTACATATTCAATTCAAGCGTTTGCATCATCTTATTTCGGGTGGTCGAGATTAATTTTCACGCACCCGTTAATTCTAAGTCTTGGCATGTGAGTCGAGGTATTATCCCATAAGTCTCAAAACGGTTGATACCGTATTCCGGGCCTCGACAACTTTATCATTTGCCAATACAATAAAATAAAAATAAAAATAGAGTCATTCATGTCCAATCGACTCTTTTATCCTAATCAACTATCTTGATTCCGATCCTATCGATATTCGAACAGCCAAATATTATCTTCAACGTTAAAATTATTCGCCTATGGCCTCTTTGAAACACAGTCTATATAAGACTCAGTCTCATTGCAATAAAATTTCCTTTCCCCTTCGTGAAAGAGACTGGGGCAGATTCTTGCCACGCAGGTTGAGTCTGCTCAAAAGGGACATCATGTCATAGAGTATTCATCAGAACCTTCCTAAAGATTGAGGTAATTTTTTTGAAAAATTCCAAAGGCATGCAAGGAAGTTGACTATGCTAGAGCTAAAGCTTTGATGTTCGAACATAAGTCAGCCTTTTACGAAACTTCAAATTATTTCGCTTCCATGTCAACAAGTCTCGTGCGTTAGAGCCCTCAAGATAACAAGTCATTCCTGTCCATCCATTTTGCAACTTAGGCTAATTCTTAACTGTGTAATAAACTAACCTATCTAATGGTATACCTTATTATTTCATGCATTTATTTTATTATGATGAATACACTAACACTTTACTTTTATTTTGAAAATTTTATTTTTTCTTTAGAGGTTGCCTAGCATTGAACACTGGTTTGGCTGCGAATCTGCAAAAGGACGAGGCAATAATGACAGACCGATTTGAAGAATTTAATACTAGTAAGGGACTATTGCAAGCACAGACCGATGGTACCAAGGCAAATGTGGTGCAAAGGAACATGTTGGTTAATCTGGGAAGCACTTTTAACCTTCTTCCAAATACAACCTCCACTCCTAGCTCAAACCAAAATATTTGCTTAACCGTATCTCCTTACCCAACTCCTACTTATACAATCTCTCCACAAATGCCAATAACCTGCAATCCCAATCAAGTCACGATGATTCCTTATGCTGAACTTCCTATAGTCACAACTCCATTTGAGAAGGACAAGCAAAACCAACTAGTTGTATGTTCGTATAAGGGACTTGAAAAATCATCACAACATATTTGCCGTGAAAATTTGGAAAAAGAACTCATTGATTTGAAGAAAGCCATTGGAGAAGAATTACAATCAAGAAATTATCAAAGTCTTAGATATGAAGACTTATGCCTGCAATCGGATGTAGAACTCCCACCAGGATACCAGGTGCCAAAGCTTAATACTTTCAATGGGAAGGGAAATCCCATTGCTCATTTAAAGGACTACTGCAGCAGATTACTTGGTATCGGGCACAATGAGGCCATTCGAATGAAGTTATTTATTCAAAGTTTATCGGGACATGCACTTGTTTGGTACACGAAACAAGATTTTAGCAAATGGCGCACGTGGGATGATATGGCTCACGATTTTGTAAAGCAATATGAGTTCAACCTTGGAGTCGATCCAGACATGCATAGCCTGTACAAAATAGAGAAAATGCCACATGAATCTTTTCAGGATTATGCTATCCGGTGGAGAGTTGAAGCTTCAAAGGTGCACCCCCCGCTATCCGAGAAAGAGTTGATCTCAATATTCATTGACATTCAAAATGGCATATATTATGAAAAGCTGGCTACTGCAAACGTGCGTAATTTCTCAGACTTGATTAGAGTCGGGGACTTCCTAGAAAGAGGCATCAAAGAAGGAAAAATTAACATGCAGACCATCAATCATGCTTTACAACTAGAGATGCCAAAAAATTTAAAAGGTAAAGAGAAGGAAAATGCCTCAGTTGCCATGACTATGCATCAACCGCAATGCCATCATGATCACCAGCCCTTGCAAAATCATACAATCTCTAATGCCTGCAATATGCATCTCCAGCCTCCACGCCAACAAAGCATTCAACATCAACATCATCAAGCACAAGCCGCTTCTCGTCAATTAAAGAAAAGGAAGCCACGCAACTTCACACCTTTGACTGAATCAATATCTAGCATATTCGCTCGATTGAATGCCTTGGGAATTATGCAACCAAGAAAAGGAAGGAATTTCAACCCGTCACATCCATTATTTGATCATTCTAAGTATTGTGCCTACCATTCAAATGCTGAAGGTCATGATACAGAAGAATGCCTAGCATTAAAGCATAAGATTCAGAATATGATTGATGCTAACAAATTGCAAATACACCTATCAGTTGGAACAAACATCTCAAACGCAACTAGCTGCAGCACAAGCACTACACCAAGCATGGTTGGGCATCCAAAGAAGAAACGCCGCCTGAACAAATGACAAGACTAGTTTTCCCTACCTTGTTGGCATTATAATTTTGCTGCTATCATTCTATGCGTTGCTATCATGCCTCACTTTTGTAATGAACTAAGTTCAGACCTGATTCCCATTTAAGAGGGGATACGTACGCAGCCCTATGGGTTCGGTCTCATCATAATAAAAATTCTATTTACCCCAAAAAGCCAAAACCGGGGCAGATTTTGCAAAAGGATGCTCATCAATCGGCAAAGTAGAAAATGAAATTTCGAGCTACATAGTTGTTACAAGAGCAACAACAAATTTCCAGAATGCCATGGCAACAAGTTGCAGATTCAAAGCCAAACTTTGACGTTCAATGCAAGGCAACCGCTTTATTTTATACTAACGAATTTTCTTTGAGTAATGCAGGGGCATATTTTAGTTATTCTCGAACATTACATGCTATCGCAAAGCTCAACATCAAGTCAAAAGTCGCAAAGTTCATGCAAAGCAAAGGACAAAACCAAGCAAGCGCAAATCGAACTATGAAACTTATAATTTTTCTTTGAGTGCGGGAATTTATTAATAGCAAAGCTTTAGCATGAAGATCCAATGATTGTTAGCATTGCACCAGGAATATTCACTACTAAAAAAGCATTTCATCAAGCTCTTTGCATCACACCATTTGCTATTACAAAATTGTTGCACCGTGCTTTCTGCATTGCACTATCAGTATATGTTACTTTGAAGTAACCATGCCAAGATTTTCGCACCGCATAGTACAACTACAAATCAAGCATCGCACCAAGCTTCTACACCGCACCAAGC
>JASVEL010007817.1:0-109191 GCA_032618575.1 Nicotiana noctiflora | reverse complement strand
ATTAAATACATCAAGCTACCAACAGCATTTGCGTATGGTACCTTTGACATATACTCTCGTTCAGCTTCATCCAATGGCGACATAGTAGTACTTAGCTTAAAATGGGAAGCAAGTGGAGTACTAACTGGTTTAGTCTTGTCATCTATGCCAAAACGTTGTAGTACTCTCTTCAAATATTCTTTCTGAGATAAACAGAGTTTCTTTGAACGTCTATCTCTTATTATCTCCATGTCAAGAATTTTCTTCGCCTCACCCAGATCCTTCATCTCGAACTCCTTCTTCAGTTGAATCTTCAACTTATCAATTTCTTCCGAATTCATGGAAGCTATCAATATATCATCAACATATAGGAGAAGATATATAAAGGAACCATTTTTAAGCTTGCGCAAATACACAGAATGATCGTATTTGCTTCTCTTGTACCCTTGCTGCAACATAAACTTGTCAAATCATTTGTACCATTGTCTAGAAGATTGTTTCAACCCGTACAACGATTTTTCAAGTTTGCAAACCATATTTTCCTTTCCAGTAACTTTGAATCCTTCTGGCTGAGTCATGTAGATTTCCTCCTCCAAGTTTCCATGTAAAAACGCAGTTTTTACATCCATCTGAACTAGTTCCAAATCCAATTGTGCCACCAAAGCCAACATAATTCGAATGGAGGAATGTTTTACAACTGGAGAAAATACTTCATTGTAATCAATTCCCTCCTTTTGAGCATATCCTTTGGCCACCAACCTTGCTTTGTAGCGAACAACTTCTTGGTTAGGAAATTCTTCTTTCTTTGCAAATACCCATTTGCACCCAATTGCTTTCTTTCCCTTCGGGAGATTGGCCAATCTCCATGTATGATTCTGATGAAGGGACTGTAATTCATCATTCATGGAAATCCTCCACTTATCTTCTTCTGAACTTTGGACTGCGTCTTTATAAGTGGTGGGAACATCATCAGCTGCAATTGCGGCTGCACAAGCAACTGTCTCTATGAGACGAAAAGGTTTCGTTACTTTCCTTTTTGGCCTGCTGGTTGCTATTGATTCAAGTTGTTGTTGAGGTTCCTGAGTTGGAATCTCCTCTACTGGCTCTCCTCCCAGAGGATAATCTTCATTTGTTTCCTCATCTGCTTCTTGTGTAGGAAAAATAAATTTTCCCTCAAACTCCACCTGCTTAGAAGCACCATCATCTTGTTTGGTATCTTCATTTGTTACCTTGTTTACCATAGATGATTCATCGAAGGTAACATCCCTGCTGAATATTACTTTATTTGTCATAGGACACCATAAGCGATGTCCTTTGACTCTAGAAGTAATCCCCATAAAAATAGCCTTCTTTGCCCTTGGATCCAATTTTGACTCCGTCACATGATACTATGCAGTTGAGCCAAATACGTGCAAAGAGTCATAATCTACAGCAGGCTTTCCATACCATTTTTCAAATGGTGTCTTGCCATAAATAGCAGCAGATGGTAAGCGATTAATGAGGTGGCATGCATATGTAATTGCCTCGGCCCAAAATTCTTTGCCCAAGCCAGCATTGGACAACATACACCGTACCTTCTCCAGCAAGGTCCGGTTCATGCGTTCTGCCACTCCATTCTGTTGTGGTGTATGCCTGACAGTGAAGTGTCGGACGATGCCATCATTTTCACAGACCTTATTGAAATGATCATTTTTGTGTTCACCTCCATTGTCTGTGTGAATACACTTGATCCTTCTGCCCGTTTGATTCTCCACCATCTTCTTCCATTTGAGAAAAATTCCCAGCACTTCATCTTTGCTCTTCATTGCATACACCCATACTCTTCGGGAAAAATCATCAACAAAGGTCACAAAATAGTGCTTCCCACCCAATGAAGGTGTTTTGGAAGGACCCCAAACGTCAGAGTGTACATAATCCAAAATGCCTTTAGTATTATGGATTGATGTACCAAATTTAACCCTTGTCTGTTTCCCTTTGACACAATGCTCGCAAAACTCCAAATTGCAAGCTTTTACCCCTTTCAACAATCCTTGATCTGATAGAGTTTTCAAGGATTTTCCTCCAGCATGTCCCAAGCGCATGTGTCATAGCCTGGTTGCTTCTGCCTCTTTGTTGTCACTGGACGTCACTGTCGCTGTCCCAATAACTGTACTACCGAGATAATGGTACATGTTATTGTTCTTCCGATTGGCCTTCATTACCAGTAGTGCACCGGAGCATACTCTCATCACACCATTTTCTGCAATAATTTTGAACTCTTTTGATTCCAGGGCCCCCACAGAGATGAGATTTTTCTTCAAACCCGGTACATATCGAACATCTATTAATGTTCCGATCATTCCATCATGGTTCCTTAATCGTATTGAACCAATTCCATATAAGGTAAGAGGCTATTATCCGCTGTTTGGACGACTCCATATTCTCCTTCTTGAAAGTTCACAAACCAATCCCTGTTGGGACACATATGATAGCTACAAGCTGAGTCCATCAACCATATGTCTGATGACGTTGACGGCTCCGTTGTAACTAATGAGAAATTCGAATCATCACAATCAGCTACATTTGAATCCATAATGGCCTTTCCATTGTTATGTTTGGCCTTATTATTCAACTTCGGACAGGTCTTTCTTCCAGTGCCCCTTTTCTCGACAAAAGGCACATTCATCTTTGCTGGGTTTAGATCTTGACTTAGATCTTCCTTTCCTTGTCCTCATTTGATTTTGAGGACGACCCCTCACGAACAGTGCTTCTCCTTCTCCGCCCTTCTGTTTTTCTCGCTTTCTTTGTTCATAGCTGTACAAAGCCGAACAAACTTCTCTAAGAGAAACTTCGTCATTTCCATGGAGTAGAGTAGTATCAAGGTGCTCGTACTCGTCAGGAAGTGATGCCAACAACATCAAGGCCAAGTCACCATCATCATAAGTTGTATCCATATTTTGCAAATCTGTGACCAACATCAAGGCCAAGTCACTTATTTTTATTTATTTTTTATTTTTTTTTTGTTTTTTAGAATAGCTAGGTAGTATTCCTTGGTTTTTCTTTAGGCTCCGGTTCTTTTCCAATGATGTAGCTCGAACCGGGTACTTTAATTTCTTTTTTATGAGTAGTTTAGGAAGACACTGAGTTGTTCTGAGATACTCATTGACATGGTTGATGCCGGCATATTAGGCTATGACATACATTCTATTTTCCCGTGCATTTGGTTTGAATTGTGAAGCCTAAGTAAGGTAAATAGCCTATTTTGTGACGCCTTTTCTCAGTTGTTTGACTTGTATACCACATAGTGCAGTGTTACTTAAATTTCTCTATTAAATTGTGCTTGCTTGACTTGATAGCTGAACAGAACCGTCTTGATTGAGTCATGTACAACGTGTGTGTGAGGATTCATGATTTCTATGCTATCATATATTGTCTAGAACTTGCCTCGTGTGTTAATTGAAGCGAAATTGTAAGTTGTGCTAATATAGAAAATGACGTAGCCATTTTCTTGCTTGATCATAGATATGTTTGTCACATAATAATAGAATTTTCTGTTGCTAGCCCCGTTGAGCCTATAGACCTTTCTTTTGGCACCCACATTACAAGTCAAACCCTTATTTTGTTCTTAATTTGATATTGATTGAACTTTTACCTCCTAAGGTACATAGTCGCTAAAAGAAGTAAGGTTAGAGATTGGGGAGTAGCTTTTCAATGGAACCATGGAAGGGCCCATTGGGTGCACTAAAATTGAAATTAAGGGTCACTAGCCGATAAACTTTATTGTATGGAATGTGTAAAAAAGAAAAGAAAAAAAAGAGAGAAAGGAAAAGAAGAATTGCAAGAAAAGAAAGGACAACAAAATGATAGTTCAAATAATATAGAAAAATAAACACCTCCAATTCTTATTGATTTGTGCTAATGAAAAAGAGACAAGTACTTAATTGAAAAGAGAGCTATGTTTTATATGGCAAGTTTGGTTGAGAAGAGTGTGTGCTTGAGTTGTAAATGTAGTTTATTAAAGTGTTTAGGAAGGTTTGACACTATTTCTAAATGTATCTCATCCGTCCCTTAGCCTACATTACAACCTAAATGTCCTAATTGATCCTAGATTTGGCTAGCTTAAATTAGTAGAGATATACACTAAGGGAAAGCTTATGGTACGACCACGCGATGCATATGAATTCTTTATGAGAATGAGTGAATTTTGTTCAATTTTGTAATGTCCTTAATCTATATGCAAAAGTATATTTGAATGTGTGGACCAATTAATACTCACTCTTTTGTTTGTTGGTGAGGGCACATGATCTCATGAATGATTGGTAATGTTGTAAACTTTCTTGTTGGGTAAGTGCATGAATTGAGCGTGCTTAGTGGTAGCAAGTCTATTATTGAGGTTGGGTGGTGACGAATAGGTTATTGGAATTTATGAAATATTATACTTGGGTATGCTTAAACGGGAATAATGTAAAATTTTGTGTGTTCATGCTTGTGTGCCGGTATTGATCGTGGTCAAGGGTATAGTGTGTCGTTAAAAGTTAGGGTGATCCTCTATGATTGAACTTTGTACATAGTTGGGGGTTTATTAGATTGTTCAATTGCTCGAGGACGAGCAAGAGTCTAAGTGTTGGGTGTGATGTTCAAATTAAAGGATATATAATTTTATGTATATCGCCTCATATTTTATTCGTTGATATATAATTTTATGTATATCGCCTCATATTTTATTCTTATTTGGTGAATTTGGGATATCAAATGCTATGAATTATATTAATTTGAAGTATTTTACTTGTTGGAATGATTCGGGAGCAAAGAAGCCAGTTGGGCGCTATAGGCAGCGCCTGGCGCCAATTGTGGCGCTGAAAATAGTATGCTCAAAAATTGGGGCGCTATGGAGGACGCCTGACACTGGGCTGGGCGTCAGTGACGTGAATTGTGTCCTATTTCGCCCGGTAGACGATTTATTCAACCCTAGACCTAGCCAATACGTATAAAAGGAAGACTAAGCCTAATTCTGGAGAGGGAGACGGACTTTGGAGCAAAAATACACGCAAAAAACATTGAGGAGCAAGAACATCTCGGAATTCCTCATCTTTTCTAGTATTTTCAATTATTCAAAACTTATGCAATTGTTTGTTATTATTATGAGTGGATAAAACCTATTGTTCCAGGGTCATGGGTGAAACATGAATATTGTTGTTCGGAGTTTAATTTAACGAAGTTGATTTTATCATATTAGGTTATTTATTTAATTATGTTCTTACTTATTTTGCTGAGTAGCTAACAGTGAGATACTACCTACGAATTTAGAGTTGAACTCGAAAGTGGGAACTCGAGATTTGAATCCATAATGGCCTTTCCATTGTTATGTTTGGCCTTATTATTCAACTTCGGACGGTCTTTCTTCCAGTGCCCCTTTTCTCGACAAAAGGCACATTCATCTTTGCTGGGTTTAGATCTTGACTTAGATCTTCCTTTCCTTGTCCTCATTTGATTTTGAGGACGACCCCTCACGAACAGTGCTTCTCCTTTTCCGCCCTTCTGTTTTTCTCGCTTTCTTTGTTCATAGTTGTACAAAGCCGAACAAACTTCTCTAAGAGAAACTTCGTCATTTCCATGGAGTAGAGTAGTTTCAAGGTGCTCGTACTCGTCAGGAAGTGATGCCAACAACATCAAGGCGAAGTCACCATCATCATAAGTTGTATCCATATTTTGCAAATCTATGACCAACTTATTGAAACTGGTGATATGTTCATTCATCGTGGTACCAGGAACATAGGTGAAGTGAAACAGTCTCTTCTTCATGTACAATTTATTTTGACTGTTTTTCTTCAAAAATTTATCCTCCAGTGCTTTCCATAATTTACTTGCAGAAGTTTCCTTTGTGTATGGATATTTCTGCTCTCTAGCAAGGTAGGATCGAATGGTACCGCAAGCAACACGGTTGATAATTCTCCAATCTTCTTCTCCAATACCATCCGGTCTCTTTTCTTCAATAGCAAGATCTAGCCCTTGTTGAAAAAGGACATCTAGAACCTCGCCTTGCCACATCCCAAAATGTCCGGACCCGTCAAAAATTTCTACCGCAAATTTCGCATTTGACACAATTCTTGTCATAAGCGAAGATACCAATGATGACGTATTGCTGACACTTGATGTAGATTCTTCTTGTTTATTGTCTCCCATCTTTGACATAAATATTATTTAATAGCCGACGACACAAATCAAGATTATTTCCTTTCTGATGTGGAAGATCGGACTAAGCTGCAACCACAGAGCATACCGAGAAAGAACCTTGACTCAGTTACCAAGATAAATCTTTTCTGATGTGGAAGATCAGACTATGCTGCAACCACAGAGCATACCGAGATAATACCTTGGCTCTGATACCAATTATTTCGGAAGCCAAATGTATATAGTGTGAATGAGTCACAACTACTATACCAAAAATTATGGCAGCCACCAAATAATAAATAAGACAATAAAGTAACAATATAAAGGAACACCAAAATTTACGAGGTTCGGCTAATTTTGCCTACTCCTCGGACACAACAAATATTTTATTCCACTCCAAATACAAGTGAAACAATACTAAAGAGAGAAGATACAAATGCCTTAAGAAGATAAGAAGGCAAATGAGAGGTGTGTTTAAATCCTAAACATTAGGCATTCTTTTATAGGGGGGAAATCCCCCCCAACTTATGTCTCTACCGATGTGGGATAGTTGGTTTTGCCAAAATTCAACAATGACAACCTCCTAACCAGAAATATAGTGCTTAAAAAAGGGATCGCCGAGGATAAATTG
This sequence comes from Nicotiana noctiflora, assembly GCA_032618575.1. Taxonomy (NCBI): domain Eukaryota; kingdom Viridiplantae; phylum Streptophyta; class Magnoliopsida; order Solanales; family Solanaceae; genus Nicotiana; species Nicotiana noctiflora. Next base: position 102,431 of record JASVEL010007817.1, on the reverse strand, counting down.
GCTGAGCTGCTTCCAGAATTCTACGGTCGTCTACAAACCTTCGGCTTGTCCTACTTCATGCGTATTCCGTGCAAAGCCAACGAGGAGTAGGTATGTTACTCAAATATTAAGAGTACAAACTTTGCTAACCTATAACTTACCATTAGAAGAAAAATAGTGAGGTTTGGGACTGAACAAATAAATGGCATTCTAGGGCTTCCTGGCCATTCACTCGAGCCAAAAGGATCATTGCAACAATAGAGAATGGGTTGTTTCTATACTATATCCCGCAAGCATAAGAGAAAAATGGGTCAATAAAAGAAGGGGTTTCAAATTGATCGACTTCACAGCTGAAGCCAAAATGTGGCTCTATATCATCTACAACAGGGTATCACCATTGAAAATATTTTAGATGTCTCGTACTCCAAGGCCTTGATCATTGCATGCACTCTAGACGGCATTCCTGTAAAGGTTGGTCACTATATCCTGAGAGAGTTGAGAGAATATTCCAGACAATAACTCGGGGTTGATGTTTCCTTCACTAATCACAGAGTTGTGTAGGTGGGCAGAGGTTGAGATGTGTAGCATAGATCATTTGTTACCCTCTGAAAGAACCTTCCATCCGTTGAGAGTAACGGGTGAGGGTAGTGAAATAAAGAGCAAGAAGAGGAAAGTCACCACTATTGTTGCCGGATCATAGTCATCCTCACATGCAAATGTGCCCAAGGGACCATTTGGAATGCTAAACTCCCAGCTTGCATCCATTCGTGACTTAGTGACACAGCTCCCTATTGGTCCCTCATCCTCCCAGCCTATGACTGCATACTTCACTAGGGAAAACATGAAGACCTACTTAGATGCACAGAAAAAGTAAGCAAAGTCTCAGGAGAATATAGCAGCATTTGTTGGCAGACTCGAGACAACCTATGGTAACTTGGCCAAGGCACATGTAGATCCTCAGTTAGACTTCCAAAAGGAGAAGGTGAATAATAAGAAGAAGGGCTAGTTTATGATCAAAATATGGAGAGGCATCAAGGCCATCTTCAAATGGGGGCAGTCGAACAGGAAGATACCAGTTGAAGACGACAATGATAGAAAAGAGTATTCCTTAATGTCAAATGTTGCTGGTGATGATGCTGATGATACCGATGATGATGAGGATGTGAGTTCTTCATTGTAGTGATTAGTCTTGGCCAAGGCACATGTAGATCCTCAGTCGGACTTCAAAAGGAGAAGGTGAATCATAAGAAGAAGGGCTAGTTTATGATCAAAATATGGAGAGGCATCAAGGCCATCTTCAAATGGGGGCAGCCGAACAGGAAGATACCAGTTGAGGACGACAATGATAGAAAAGAGTATTCCTTCATGTCAAATGTTGCTGGTGATGATGCTGATGATACTGATGATGATGAGGATGCGAGTTCTTCACTGTAGTGATTAGTCTTCCTCCCACAATCTGCTAGACTGATACAGACCTCAAGAAGACCATCAAACTACTTATATCTTTATTTTGATATTGTGCAGTGAGGACACTGCAATGTTGTTAGTTAGGAGTGGATTTTGGGAGTACACTTTGTTTATACATTGATACTTGACTTGTGCCCTTGTCTGGCTTATTCTGTTGTATGGATATTGGGTGTCCTTCCCAGGCTTATTTTGTTGTTGCTTATCATGTGCTCTTGTCGAATGTAGTTGTGAGTAGTTATATATGTGCCGATTAGTCACTTTTGTTGTTCTATTTTAGTTTTCTTTCTTTACTTTTTCTCTTTAGTAGCTTTTAATTTATGTTATTGTTTGTTCATTTAGTATTAGTTGCTGTTGTTATTTTAGTTCTTTAAGTAGTTTTTTTCTTTAGTGTTTATTTTATCTTCTTTAGTAGTTTTAGTTTATATTTTAAATTCTTTAGTAGTATTTCCTTGGATTTTCTAAATGCTATGGTTCTTTCCCGAGAAACTTTTTTGTGTTGAATCGGGTGATTTTTTCCTAAGATGGATGGCATGACGATTTCCTAAAGAGAATTAGTCTTGTTTTGTTATGTGGAGACATTTAAATTTTTTGGTACTAATAGAATGAATCTCTTGTATGTGAAGTATGAATTAAGAATACCCCTCCAAATTTTTGTTTTAAATTGAAAAAGTGAGTTGCATGGGGAAGAATAATTTTTGTGATAACGTTTTAGCTCTTTTGATGACTCTTTGCCTACTAGTTGGAATGATATTGCTCTAAATGCTCTTATTAATAAAAAGTAAAATTGATTCGTCTTGATTAGCTCATGTGCCATGTGTGTTAGTTTTTGTTATAAATAATTATTTTGTTTACTTATGTCATCTAGAACTTGCCCGTTGGTCTTTTCAATGCTAATGTTAATTAAGTTTGGTTGGAGGGATGATCTTAGGCATTCTTTGTGGTCCTTAAAAATCCTCGTTAGCCTTTAAAGCCTACCATCGCATAAATATTTATCACTAGTTTACACCATTTGAGCCTTTAACCTTTTGTTTGGCCACCTAATTACAAACCTTTACCCTTTTGTGAAATAATTTTCTCTTTTGTGCGCGTTCCTCCTTGCATATTGAGAATAAGGCTAAAAGCCTATGTTGGAGGTGTTGGTGTCAAGTTGGAAATTAGTAAGGTTGTACATTGAGGGTAGAAATATATACCTCTATGTTGTTTATATGAAATTACTCGAGCTCCAAAAGAAAATAGTTATATATAAAAAAAAGTTATGTATATATAAATGTGGATTCATGAGAAATTAAAGAGGTACTTTAAGGTGGTTCTATGTTGGTAACTAGATGCCAATAAGCGTTATGTGGTTTAAAAAGAAGCAAAATACAAAAAGAAAGACAAATGTGAGTAGTGTTCAAGAAGGATGTAGTCACTTGTATCCCCAAATGACTGTGCAGCCCTTCCCTAAACCTACATTACAAGCTTAAAAGGTTCTTATGGGATCTCCGACCGAATGTTCTTGAATAGGAGGCAAATTAAAATAAGGGCAAGCTTATGGCATGATATTTCGTAACACTTGAAATTCTTTGTTGAGAGTGAGCGTCTTTGTGCACTTGTCTCTTGTGTTATTATTGTAAATATGATAATTTTGGGACTTTCTATATTGTGAGGGCACATGAGTTAGGATGGATTGGTGACATTGATGTATCCGAAAATGAGCATATTGAGCATATGCAGTAGACTAGTGCCTTTGAGTCACTTCTCGAGGCTTATTGTGTCACTTGATTATTTTGAAACTCCTTTTCATTTCTTGAAGTTGTTTTTAAATGAGGGAGTTATTTGTTTAAAACTCACATGTTTGAGCCTAATTATTAGTACCAACAAAATTCATAAGTATGGTGCTTAATTAGAGAATGTGATTTGTAAATGGTAGAAATACTATTTGTGCTTTAAATGGTAGAACGTCATTGAATTGTTGGTTTAATTTGCTTGAGGACAATCAAAAGCTTTAAGTCGGGGGTGTTGATGAAGGGTGATTTTACCACTCGTTCTGGACTCTTTTCTTTAGTTTTTATGTCCTTTAATGATAATATGAGGGTGTTTATAGTATGTATGTTAGATTTTTCCGTAAATGATGCATGGAGAGAGTTCAACCAGAGTGGAATTGAGCAAAAAAAATGTTGAAATAATGCATAACTCTTTAGTGATTACGCATCTATGAAATACTGGTCGCAGAAGTGACCTCGCATCTGCAAAATTGAGCTACCTTGCCTGGGATCGCATCTACGAGACAAAACCCCCTTCTACAGTTGTGTATCTACGCTTGCAAGTCCGCATCTGCGAAGCCATAGTTTCACGTCAATGTTCGTATCTGCGAAGCCATAGTTTCCCTTCAATGTTCGTATCTGCGATAGGCAATCTGTATCTGCGAAGCCGCACCTACGAGAATCCTTCCGCAGGTGCGGTCAATGGGCTTCGGACCTAGGCATGTATCCATACTTGTATTCATTGATAATTTTACTTGCTTTCTAGGTTAGTTTATATTTTTGCAACTAGATATAAATATTTTCTCAAAACAATTCTAAGTGTTTGGCATTGCATAACAAGTGATAATTCTCTTACATTCCTAATCGCCTACATATTATTCTCTGTGAAATTCGACACCGACTCATAGTTGGGTAAATTATATTGCATGCCACTGTGACCATTTACTTTTTAGTAGTGGACTTGGACGTCATCAGTGATCAGGCCGGACATGGCATGACTTCAGCTTACAGAGGACATATCCCTTGACAGAAGGGTATGGAGTCAAAGTTTAGGGTAGAAGGGTAATAAGTCATCGTGTATTATTCATATATCTTCTAGGTTTATTAGGATTAGCTGACTAATACATTGTCTTCGATTCTTAGGATTCCAGTATTAGGGTCGTTTTAGTGTTATCTTTCACTTCGATTTTCTAGTACCTTATCAGGTTACTGCGTGTGGCTATTACTTTTGTTATTGCTATTGCTACTGCTTTCTTCCAACCGGTCCTTGCATTATTGATATCATTTTTCTGACCTTGTTGTTTTTATTTACTTATTCCTATTCTTTTTCTCGAGCCGATGGTCTTTCGAAAACAACCTCCATGCCCTCCAGAATAGGGGTAAGGTCTGCATAGATATTACCCTCCTAGACTCCACTTGTGGGATCTCACTGGGTTGTTGTTATTTATTTTATGTGCATATTTAAATGTTGAATCTCCATGATTTCTATAGGTGTTTATTTTATTTCCCACTTAGGAGTAGTTTGGTATGATGGATAAGTAAACGATAGTCGTGAGATAAAAATTTAATACCGCCTTATCCCTTTTTTGGTTATTAATCTTAGGGTATTTTATTCCACGATTAAAAATAGTAGGGATAACTTATACCTGCCAGATAGTGAAATAGTAATCTCAAGATAAGTTATCCCAAGATAAAGTAGTAAAATTGATAATCCAGGGATTAATATAACATATCAAATAGTCACTAAGAAATAATATCGGGATAACTAATCCCAACATAACTACTCCCAATATAACTAATCTTAGCATAACTTATCTTCAAACGGAACAACCTGTATTGTATGTCTGTGTGTGTTTCTTAATTGAAGTGTTTGTTTCCTTTGGTTAATTCTAAATACGAAGTAGGGCAAAGATCCTAATAAATAGTGATCCTTACCCTTAGGTTGTTGTTGTGTGGCTTTTTCCCTCTATATGTTGATTCTTACTGGTTCTTGATAAAGATTTTATCAATTGCCAAGTCATCTTAGAACGTTTTTATTTTGTATGTGCGAATACTTTAATTAATGAGAATATTATAGTATATGGCTTTATCCATTAACTAGTTAAGTAGTTCACGCTACGCGCAGTTGTTAAAGAGATGATCATGAATTGTGCATTAAAAATAAAATTAGGTAACTTATATGTAAAATCAACTAATAAGTTCCATTATAATCTAATACAAGAATATTGCATAAATTTGTAGTGCAATTGGTCCAGAATAACATGACCCGAAATATTGTCGTACATACACCGACTATAAAAGGAGTAAGATCAGTGGCCAAGCTAAAAATTCTATAAAGGATATTCAAGGTTAAAAATATATTTATAAAAAGTAATTTTTGACTTATATATATATATATATATTTTTTTTTTTTTAAATTGGCAGAAGATTTTTTTATGGACAAACGGAACCTAAATCTCTTTATATTGTTCTTTCTTGAATAATTATCTTACCTTTTTTCAATACCTTATCACTCTTTCCCGTAAATTATCAAAGAGAACAAACAAAAATTATCTCAAAGGTTGAAATCAATAAAGGCATAAAGAAAAAATAAAAAATCCAATAGCAGAGAGAAATTCTTACTTCAAAAGAAGTAAGAATAACAAAATATAGTATCAATTATAAGGCAACGTAATAAAAAGAGGCAAAACATGAATTATTACATCTAAATTAATAAACGTACAATAAAATAGCAAAATTGACATGGTAGATAAATAAGTAAGCCTTTGATTTCGTTGTTGGCTCGGGATACCAAATTAAAGGGAGAAGTTAGTTGTCATAATATCAAGAGAAGAATTGAAGGGGAAAATAAATAATTAAAAGAAGAAGAAACATGGACATCTCAGTAAAACATATTTTCTTGTTGTCATCTTCCTCCAGCCCATTTTTTTTGCCCTACTCAAAGCATAGAGTTTTTGTTTCATCTTTGTCCTATTCTTATCTTATATTTACTCCAAAAGACAAAACTGTTAAAACTTTCAATGTTCCTAAATAATAGCAACGGTTTAGTTTGTAACTTTTGGAAACGGTACTTTTAAATTTATAGGAACAGTTTCGTGTGTTTATTTTGGTAACGGAAATGTTTTAGGTCGTGACTTTTGGAAATTTGTAAACATAAATTGAATGTTTTTTATATAAAGAATGAGGAGAAAATGGCAAAAAATAAGAAAAAAGATAAATAGGTTCCTTGGCCTATAAGATGTGCCAAGTCATCTTCTAAATTCCCTCAATTATATATATATAGAGATAGATTAATATTCAAGCCGAACAAATTGAAATTACAAATAAAAATAAAAACTAAGAGATTGTTCACGACGGAAACCTTACTCAACTGCCTAGATTTGAAGATGATGTATATATTTTTTTATAAACTTTCCTAGATCCCTTGGGGGTGTTGTATTAACAAAAGGAGAGTTTGATGATACAAACACAAGGATAGAGAATCTTGAAAGTATTGATAACTTCTTTGATCTTATTCACTATATGACTGAGTTTATAGTTAGTAGCACTATCTTTACGATAGATCTCTACAATGTACAGAGAGTCTAATTCAAGGAATGCTTGAGTGATGCCATTTTGTATACACTAGTTGAGGCCAATCAAGGCTGCCTGAGTGAAGCCATTCTGCATACACCCGTTGAGCACCATGTATATAGGAATGTCATGTCGAGAACCAAAGGAATATTCATATTATAAATGGATTTAATTTATATTTCGACGATATAAATAATTTGTATTCAATCATTTTTTTAATTAGCCGTAAAAGGTTTGCGTATATAGGTTGCCAAATTATGATAACTACAAACAGTTTTTTTGGAGGGGTTGAAACGAAGAACTTTTATTTAAGACAGATGGTGTAAAAAATTGTACTCCGATGTCACTGCACAATTAGTGCTTAACATTAATGAGTATATAATATTTTTAATATCATGCGTGAACTCGAAATACACCAACAGCGTAAATTCATAATACTGTACTCTAGTAGCTCTTCTTGAAAAATTAAAATTATTTGTATGTTGTAGAAAAATAAAGTTAGAGAAAATCCTTTCTGAAAACCTAAAGTAGCACAAATCAAGCAAAGGAAATATCGACACGTACGTACTTGAAACATGGATATGTCTTGACCATTGGCAGAGATTAGCGTACCTGTCTTTTGGTACAGTAATTACCTGTAACAGAGACACTGTCATGATAAGCTTTTTTCTTCAAACTTCCCACCTTTTTGGATGTCCAGCAGTAAAACTTTTCAATATTTTCCAGTAGGTTTATAGGGTAGTCTGCCAATGTAGTTCATTTAACGATATTTGTACTTTGATACGATATTTTTAAAACTGCGTTAATTTTCGGGTACTGTTTGGTTTCATAAACTTTATCAAAATCAACTTCATGAATTAATGTTGTTCGGCTTCAGAACTTGTCCAGTTCTATCAAAACTAAATCCAAATCAACGGCTGTGTTATTTTTACAGTTTGAGCCTATTTCCAACTAAAAGTACAGTGAAATTCTTGTTTACAGTGAGAAAATAAACTAGATTCATCTCTACGTACACGACTTTACCTAGCTTGTGTATAAGATAATTAATTTAAGGATACATGGATGGTTTAATTCATGAACTAAGGAAAAATAGAAGTCCAAAAATAAATTATTATACATATTCTAGGTACTAGAATAATTCCTCTGAGTATTTAGGCACTATATTTGTTTATGTAAGCTAAGTTGGAAGAAAGAAGAAATATGCTTTCCTCCACTGTCTTCAAACGAAAGTGGTTGATTGAGGGTATCTAAGGCCTTAAGATTTGACCAGCGTAAATGATGTTCAGCTTAAAGTACACACACACATATATATATATATATATATATATATATATATATATATATATATATATGTCGCCTCATATTTTATTCTTATTTGGTGAATTTGGAATGTTAAATGCTATGAATTATATTAATATAAAGTGTTTTTACTTGTAAGAACGATTTGGGAGCAAGTGGGGGCAAAACGTGCAAGAACTGAAGCTAAAACGGATAAAATCGGAAAAGAAGCCAGTTGGGCGCCATAGGCAGCGCCTGGCGCCACCTGTGGCGCTGAAAACAGTATGCTCAAAAATTGGGGCGCTATGGAGGGCGCTTGGCGTCGGGTTGGGCGTTGGTGACGTGAATTGTGTCCTATTTCGCCCGGACATGGTTTATTCAACCCTAGACCTATCCAACGCGTATAAAAGGAAGACTATGCCTAATTTTGGAGAGGGAGACGCGCTTTGAGGCAAAAATACACGCAAGAAACATTGAGGAGCAAGAACATCTCGAAATCCTTCATCTTTTCTAGTATTTTCAATTATTCAAAACTTATGCAATTGTTTGCTATTATTATGAGTGGCTAAAACCTATTGTTCTAGGGTCATGGGTGAAACATGAATGTTGTTGTTCGGAGTTTAATTTAACAAAGTTGATTTTATCATATTGGGTTGGTTATTTAATTCTGTTCTTAATTATTTTGCTGAGTAGCTAACAATGAGATACTACCAACGAATTTAGAGTTGAACTCGAAAGAGGGAACTCCAGATTGTATATAAAATAAATAGAGCAAGTTCTTGAACCTGGACATCAGAGAACGGGTTCGCAATTAGGATAGACATATACCTTATTGCCAATTATAAATGCATTCTTGTTAATCTTAACTTCATAGACATTTAAGCATTAAGTTAACTTGGTTAGGCGAGTAAGGAATCGACAGATTCTTATGAGTAATATCAATCATGTCTATCAACAATCCAGATAAATCAATTAGTTATTTTAAGCGAAGAACGCAACATGATTGTTAGCTATCCCGTGACCTTGAAATATTCTCTCCTACTGATTGTTATTCAAAATTGCTATTTGTTTGGTTGATTTTTCTAGTTATTTCATTAATTGATATATTTAGGTGGTAAATTCTTAAATTTTTTATTTTGTGATAAATCTCTTGAATCAATAAGTTAATTGAGTTTGAATCAGTCAAAAGTTGGTCATAAGTATTTGTGGGAACGGTGCTCTATTCACTACTTTATTACTTGATGATCACGTGCACTTGCATGAGTATTTTTGGTCGCAATAATTTTTTGGCGTTGTTGCGGGGGACTTAGAAATTAGCTACTTGACTTAATTAAGCTTTTATTAGTTATTTATTCAAGTTTTAATTTTCAGTTCACCTTCTTTGTGTTAACACAAGCTCTTCTCTTGAATGCGGAGGAGTAGAAGCACAAACAATCTCCTTCCTCTTGATCCTAAAAATGAACGAACACTTTACAGAATGAGAAGGGAAGTAGAAGCTAGAACCAGAATTGAAAGAGAGTTGGACATCGTAGTTCAACCACAACCAATAGAGATGGCAAGTAATGAAGAGTGCGAGGTGATTGAAGCCGCAAGGCCTGGTCTTGCTAATATGACTCAAGTTATTATGAAGCCTGATATCACATGGCACTTTGAACTCAAAAATACGTGGTGCAGCTGATCCAGTCCATAGGGCAATATGTGGGTTTATCTCATGAAAACCCGCAGAGGCACATTCAGAATTTCTTGGAAATTATGGACACTTACAATTATCCAAACATTTCCAAGGACTATGTTAGGCTGACACTTTTCCCCTTTTCACTACTCGGGGAAGCTAAGGAATGGTTGCATAAGGAGCCCGCGAACTCAATCTGCACTTGGGATAATCTAGCAAGAAATTCTTAATTAATTTTTTCCCCACTAAGAAGACAAAGTCATTGAGGAGTCATATTCTTGGGTTCGAACAACGGGATGGCAAGACACTTCGTCAAGCATGGGAAAGATACAAGAAGCTACTCAGAGATTACCCACATCATTGTCAGACTGACGATGAATTGGGTCACACTTTTGTTGATGGGCTAGATGATGCATCAAAGATGAATCTTGATTCAGCTTGTGGGGGTAGTTGCATGAAATCCAACTCTTGCTAAATAACTTCACTGCTAATGATCATAATTGGCAAGGTGATAGGGATTCACGCAAAGCAATTAAGCAGAAATTAGCTGGATTGATTGAGCTTGATGACTTGTCAGCCATGAGAGCTAATATAGCAAAATTGGAAAATTAGATGAATAGAATGACAATGTAGCAACCCCAATCGATGTAGCATGTACAATAAATGTCTATTTGTTGCGAACTATGTGGCAATAATCATATGAGTGACATGTGCCCCGCGAATCCTGAATCCATATATTATGTGGGGCAACAGAGTAGAAATATATGAATCAGCATGCACAATATGGGAACACTTACAATTCAAATTGGAAGAATCATCCCAACTTCTCATAGGGTGAAAATCAGCCGAATCAGAATTATTATAGATCCCAAGGAAATTTCAATCAACATCAGAAGCCACCCCAACAAATGGAAGAGAGTACAAACGATTTTTTTAAAAAGTTGTGGTTTGACAATCAACAGCTCGAGAGTGATTTCAGAAATCTTGAGAGGAAAATGGGTCAGTTAGCAACAAATCAAAATACTAGACTTGTAGGCGCTCTTCCCAGTGATATAGAGAAGAACCTCAAGTGAATGCAATTACACTCAGAAATGGGAGGGAACTAGAGGAAGTGCCAAAGAAAAGAAAAGACAAGCCCATACCTAAGGGGGAGTTGATTCCTAAGGCGATACACGAATTAAAGAAAAAGGATGCAACTTCAAAGCTAGTGGAGGCTGCAAGGCCATCGCTACCTTTCCCTCAGAGATTGCAGAAAAAGAATGATAATCGCATGTTCATCAAATTTCTCTCTATGTGAGCGATGTTTAATTAAATATTCCACTCGTAGATGTACTTCATGAAATTCCAAAGTATGCTAAGTACATAAAAGATATAGTGGCGCACAAAAGAAGATTGACTGAATTTGAGACTGTTGCACTTACTGAGGAGTGCACTTCAAGGATCCAAAACAAGCTCCCTCAAAAGCTTAAGGATCCTGGCAGTTTCACCATCTCGGTGCGAATTGGTAATATTGATATGGGTCGTGCTCTTTGCGATTTGGGGGCGAGCATAAATCTGATGCCCTTATCCTTGTTCAAGCAATTGGGTATGGGAGCTCCAAGACTAACTATTGTGATGTTGCAGCTAGCTGATAGGTATATAGCACACCCTGGGGATTGATGATGAGGTTGAGGAGATAATGCATATCCTAGATACACCCTTTTGAGCCCCTAAATAGGCCAAATGGGCCTCCTTCAAAGCAATCAATTGAGAAGGCTCCAAAATTGGAGCTTAATTAAACCTCTGTCTCCTCACCTTCAATATGCTTATTTGGGTTACTCTAACACTTTACCTGTTATTGTTTCTTCTGACTTGTCTAAATTGCATGAAGAGAAGCCGTTGAGAGTGCTACGTGAGCACAAGAGAGCACTTGGATGGACAATGTCTGACATTAAGGGCATTAGTCCATCTTTTTGCGTGCATAAAATCCTCATAGAGGACGGACACAAGACAAGTGTAGAGCAACTACACGGACTAAATTCAATCATGAAAGAGCTGGTAAGAAAAGAAGTAATTAAGTGGCTTGATGCAGGTATTGTATTTCCAATCTCGGATAGCAAATAAGTAAGCCCCGTTCAATGTGAACCTAAGAAAGGGGGGATGACTGTAGTGGTTAAAGAAAATAATGACTCAATTCCCACAAGAACTGTCACTTAGTGGAGGATTTGCATAGATTATAGAAAATTGAACAATGCCACCCAAAAGGACCACTTCCCTCTTCCTTTTATTGATCAAATGTTCGATAGATTAGCTGGCCAGGAATACTATTGTTTCTTAGATGGTTATTCAGGGTATAATCAGATTGCTATAGCCCCAGAGGACCAAGAGAAAACCATATTTACATGTTCGTATGGCACGTATACGTTCAAGAGAATGTCCTTTGGTCTTTATAATGCACCTATGTCTTTTCAAAGGTGTATGATGGTTATTTTTACTGACATGGTTGAAAGATTTGTAGAAGTATTCATGGATGATTTTTTCCTGTTTGGGTGCTCTTTTGATAACTGTTTAATGAATCTTGATAAATTACTTGTTAGATGTGAAGAGACGAACCTGGTGCTAAACTGGAAAAAGTGTCATTTCATGGTAAGTGAAGGTCTAGTTTTGGGGCACAAGGTGTCCAAAAATGGTTTGCAGGTGGACAAAGCAAAGGTGGAAGCAATTTAAAAATTTCCCCCACTGACGTCCGTCAAAGGCATTCGCAGTTTCTTGGGCCATGGAGGTTGTTATCGTCGTTTCATTAAAGCTTTTTCGAAAATTTCCACTCCCTTGTTCAGGTTGCTTGAGAAAGATGTATCCTTCAAATTTGATGATGCCTGTCTGAAAGCATTGATGAAGGGAAGGTTAGTGACTGCACCAATTATCATTTTTCCGGATTGGGAGCAGCCATTTAAGTGGATGTGCGATGCAAGTGACATAGATGTTGGAACTGTTTGGGAGCAAACAAGAAATAAAATCTTTCACGCCATCCACTATGCGAGTAAAACTCTGAATCCAGCGCAAATGAGCTACACAGTTACTGAAAAAAAGTTGCTTGCAGTGGTGTGGGTGTTTGACCAGTTCAGATCCTATCTAGTGGGTACCAAAGTCATCATCTACATAGATAATTCAGCTATGAGATATTTGATTGAGAAGAAAGACGCCAAGCCGAGGCTGATTCGTTGGGCCCTCCTCTTGCAAGAGCTTGACTTAGAGATTGGAGATCGAAAAGGGACAGATAATCAAGTGGATGATCATTTGTCTAGATTAGAAAATCGGAGCCATGTAGCTGAAGGGGGGTCAATCAAAGAAACATTTCTTGATGAGCAGTTTTTGGCAATCGCCTCAAGTGAAGCCCCGTGGTATGCAGATTATGTGAATTTTATTGCAAGTGGGGTGACACCACCTGAATTGACACCGGATAATAGAAGAATGTTCCTACATGATGTGAGGCTCTACTTGTGGGATGAACCATTTTTATACAGGCTATGTGCAGATCAGTTGGTGCGAAGATGTGTTCCTGAGGAAGAGATGAATGCAATATCACATGATTGTCACGCTTCGCCATACGGAGGACATCACGGTGGAGATAGAACCGCCCAGAAAGTTCTACAATCAGGTTTCTATTGGCCAAAATTGTTTAAGGATGCACATGCCTTTGTTAAAATGTGTGACAAATGCCAAAGAACCGGAACGATCACTAAGAAGCATGAGATGCCTTTGTAGAATATACTGGCAGTGGAGCTTTTTGATGTTTGGGGGCTCGATTTCATGGGACCATTCCCATACTCTAATGATCACAGGTACATCTTGGTGGCGGTCGATTACGTATCTAAGTGGGTGGAGGCCATTTATCTTCCCACTAATGACGCAAAGGTAGTGGTGATCTTTGTAAAAAAGCACTTCTTCACACGCTTTGGTACTCCTAGAGTGTTGATAAGCGATAAAGGAATTCTGCAACAAATTGCTGAATAATGTTCTTGCAAAATATGGAGTTAAGCACAAGGTTTCCATTGATAATAAAGCACGACACTTTCATGTTACTAATTTTTTTTGTTCTTTTATATTTTCTATTGAATATTTTCAGATAATCAATAAAGTATTCAGTTTTTCTTGTGTTCATCTTGAATATGGATTTTATCCTCTTTACACTCGTTTCATTTTAAAAAGAATTCAAACATACCTTGATTATGCGTTCGTTTTGAAAGCTACCTTATAGTTTCCAACATAATGCGTTATATCGAAAAATACTTGCTTACACCTGATGAAAACACCAAACCTATTATAAACATGGCAAGTGTTTTAATGTAATACTTAACCATAGATATACAAGCAACATGCATTTTTACCTCAATTTATCACTTAATCTTGATAAATTAACAAGATTTGGTGCAGGGGTATACAAAAGAAACTAACAAACCGCATCAACCCGATAACTCGGGTCAAACCGAGAAAAAACCCGATTATTATTTGGTTTGGTGTTAGAAAAAAAACCGACCATAATTGATTTGGTTTGGTTAACTAAAAAAAATCAAACTGAAATAAAACCAACCCGACATTAAATATATAAAAATTTTAGATATATTAATATATTATTATACTAATTGTGATGTAAATTATAAATATTTCTTAAGTTTTTTCATAATTTTATCTTTTAAGATATTATTTCAATGTTGGACTTACTAATATTAATAGTCATTAATATTAGTAAATTAAATAATGATAACGGAAGCCCAAACCAAAATCTATTCAACACTAATGCTAACAAAAGACATTCAATGTAATAATTTTTATTCTTTCTTTAGCGTTTAGTTACGTAATTAATACTATCTTATTACTTAGTACTTTTATATTATGTTTATTTTTATTATGACTTTTTATTTAGCAATATTTATACTACATAATTTAATTATCTTTAATGTTGAATATTTTAGAATAATGTCATGACACATCTCATATTTTGTATTATTTTCTTGAAAAGTATTTTATATAATTGTATCTTACTAGGATTAAAGAAATATTTTGAGTACAAGTTATATGTTTTGTTCTATGAAGATTTTACCGGGAAAAGATCCCCAAAAAACCCAAAAAAACTTGTTTTTTTTGGTTTGGTTTGGCCTTTAGATTTAATAACCCGACACAATTGATTTGATTTGGTGGCTAACTACAACTGTCTAGTCACAACTAGTCATGAGCATCTACTACAATTGTCTAGTCACAACAATATCGAAATAGTCGGAAAAATCACAAGATTACATAAGGAAAAATACAGAGGGAGAAAACATCTGAGAGAAAATAGTTTCTGAACATTTTAATGAATATCAATGATTTACTTCTGAGGAAAGAGTCTGAAAATTTCAATGAATATCAATGTTTTACATCTAAGGAAAAACAGCTTCTATTAATTTTTACATCTGACGGGAAACAACGTCTGAAAAAATTATTGGCAAAAGTTATTAGAAAAACAGAGATCTGCCATTTGAGTAACTTTCGCCGGTAGTCATTTAACTTTTACTTTGTAATACAAAAGGCAGTTTCTTATTTTTTGTCACATAAAAATCATTTAATAATAATTTTGTAGCAAAATATTTATTGTTATTTTTTATCTCATTCAACTTTGGACAAGGTAACCAAAAAGTATATATCACCCAAAATTTCTATTTTATACCAAAATATAACGTAATACTCCAAAATAACTTAGTTATATTTGGATAAGTTGAGAAACCTCCTTTCATATTTCGCTAATCTCAGTTGTGGTTTATGAATATTATGTTTACTTTTCTTATTTGATTATTTTATAATAATTTTGTTAGCTCATCATCATATATCAATGTGAAAATATGATTTGACTAATTCGTCCTTTTTAATTTATACTCGTTGTTTAAAAAAAATTACAAAATTTACCTTTTGGAATTAGCAGAAAAGTGATTGTTAGAGTATCAAATAATTCAATGACAAACACAAAATCTACGGGCTCGGTATGTTCCCCATAGCTTCGAGTTATTAATAAAATCAAAGTATGCAAATAAATGTCATTTCATAAACCACAAGGGAGAGTAATATTACGAAGAGAAATATGTGAGAAGTCTTTAAAATTAATTTATTATCTTTAGTATATTTTATTAAGCTAAATAGCTATTTTGAAGTATCATGTCATATTTTGGATACAGATATAAAAATTCAGGTGATATCTAGTTTTAATTAACTTGGACAAAGCTGGATGACTTTTATGTGAGATTTTTTGTTACAAACTCAAAGTTGAATAAATTTATGTGATAAAAGTAAGAAAATAATTATTGTGTTAAAACACAAAGTTGAATGACTATAATAACAACCTTTTTCAATGAAGTTAATTAAGTTACCAACAATTTTGAATAATATTTGATGGAACACTCTATAAATGCAATTCATGATAATTTATATATTAATGCATGTAGTGGTCGGATCTTGGTGCAAGATGGGTTTGTGTAAATCATTAGGTTATTGCAGTTTCAGCTAATTTTAAATAAAACTGCAATTAATTGATTGGACCAATTAATGCTAGAATTAAGTACAAATATTATCTTTTAGATGTACGGCATTACCGTAAGTACAAATTACTTTCTCCCAGCATGCCTTCTATTCACACATTTGAGTCTATGATACAACAAAAGCACATTACTCTTTTTGTGGTGGCGAAGAGAGTGGGAAAAAGTGGAGCAACATTAAAATAAGAATTTATGTTATATGCATTGACATTTAAAGATGTTCTCGCATAATCAGTATAATTTGACTTATATAAAAGATTTCTTTCTATTTTTGTAATATTATTAATTATTGTTTGCATAAAGATTTTTTAAAAATTATTTTTAAGTGACTTAAGTGTGCAATTTTTATTTTATTTTTTGGTACTGTTAGTGGACGAGCATAGAACTAATGAATAATCGAAAGATTAAATCAACTTCAGATTATCCAATTCGAAGCTAAATAAATCATAAGATGCTATGGCATATATTTATTAAGCAATATGCAAGAACTCGATCAAACTGGCTCATTAGCTCAGTTGGTTAGAGCGTCGTGCTAATAACGCGAAGGTCGCAGGTAGACCTGCATGGGCCATAACTTTTTTTTTTTTTTTTTTGGTTTTTTCAATAATTAGTCCAACAGCGGGCCTTTTTCTCTAGGGCTTTTAGCCCAGAAACACCTTTCTCTGGGCTTGGGAGTAATAAAAAGCCCAAACTATTGGAATCGTCACAAACTACAATACGAAGCGAGTATTTGGTTTTAAAAATCAAATGTATTACGAATTCAAGTGCAACTCGGAAGATCGTCTTTTTTTTTTTTTTGAGTTGACATAAAAGCAAGAAACTGGGACCTCATTGACAAGCTCTTTTCTTTCTCTAAATGCAAAATGCAACGCTTCTGCTCGATCTAAGAGACAACGAAAACCTTTTCTCTTAACTGGAGATGAGGTGGTGTTTAAATTTTATATCACTGGAACTGAGTGCCAAATGACGAAATGAAGGGAAAAGCGCTGTCTGTGATCTTGTTTACAACTTAAAAGAGAAGTGTATTTCAAGAAGGTGATACAACAGCTTATCATGTCATACAACGGGTTATTTTTTAGCACTTAATTATATACGATTGCTCTTATCGTAGCCTAAGTCTATTGAATCTTGACAAGGGGTCAACAACAATATACTTAGTATAATCTCACATAATTATATGGAGAAGGTAATATATACGTAAATCTTACGTCTATCTTGTGGAGGTAAAGTAGGCAGGGTCATATGTTAAATTGATGGGAAAACTACCCTATATACCTATCTAATCAAAAGTAATTTTTCGTTATTACCCATTTTAAAAATAATTACATCAAATGCCTATTCTAATATAACTAATCACCCGCTCAATCCAATAAATAATTAGCTTTCCTTTTTTATTTTCTCATCAATTCTCGCTACTGCCGCTTCCCATTCTCAAGGAGAATCAGAAAATGCTTTTAAGAAGTTTCAAAATTAATTTTTCTCTTTTACTCCATAAAAAATCTCAATTCTCAATCGGAAGTTCAATCATAAAAGAGATAGTATTTGTATGTTGTTAGTATTATACCTTTATGTTCTATCATCACCCTTTATTTTTATTTGTGCTCCGTAATTCATTTTATCTCCTAAAAGTAAAACATAATAATATATACTATCTAACTAAAATTTGAATTTTCATGTGTGTTGAAGTATTTGCAGTTGGAATTTATTGGGTATTGTTCTTTGATTATGGTATTAATGCTAATTTTCAAAGATTTTATTGTGAGAAAATTAAATCCATCATTGAAGGATCTTGAAACTTAAAACTCATAACTTGGTTTGTTTAAGTTTTTAGTTGTTTTGCTCCAATCCTGTAAGAGTTTGTTTGGAAAGTTGATTGGAGGTTATAACAAAAGTTTTAGTCAATCTGGTGGAGATTATGTAGTAGATTTTAGAAATTTGGGTTGAAATATAGTTGAACCAGAAGACGAATTTGTATTGTATACCCAAATAGTATACAAATATACCATTTTGGTATACAATTCATTCCAACTATATACCATATTAGTATAGCCATATACTGTATTGGTATCATATGCTAGTTGAATTATTTTTTGGTTGTGTTAGCTATATTTAATTGGTACAATATTTGATTTTCTTTTAATAATACTATTATAGTATAATTTCTTAAAATACTTTATTATATTAATATGTGGTACACTATTTTTTTATTTTTCTCTTTATGCGTGTGTGTTATATAATAGTAGTATAGTCATATAGCTGTCGGAAATAAGTCAGTAAGATTGTATACCATATTGGTATAGTTATATGTCATATTGGTATCATATGATAGTTTGAACATTGTTTTGGTTGTTTTAGCTGTATTTTAAGTGAATTCTATTATGAAATTATTTATATGAACTTGATTTGCAGTGCTGGAATTATTGTGTGCCAGTGACATAAATTATGTGTATTATATAATAATTTTTATAGTTATAAACACTTCTTAGAATGACTCCATACAACTATATACCATGTTAGTATATGAAATGAACAAGTTATTTTGCGAATATTTAGCTTGCAATACGAGCATGTAATTTTTTCATATTTTTATTGCATCTTTTAATATTTTGGTACAGTAGTATAGTCGCAGAAAAAATAAAAATTTATAGTATGTTATATGATGTAACGGTATACTCTTACAATTAGATTCTTTTAGAATTTTTTAAATTTTTTATTGACAACTGATATAGTTTCATTTTAATAATTAAACTATTTTTTTTTAACTCTTTGCGTACAATTGTATACCGTGTTGGTATAGCTATATACTATACCAGTATCATATTAGTTAATATTATTTTGATAGTATTAGCTATATTTAATTGGTACACAATTTAATTTTTCTTTAGTAATAATATTAAAAAAGAGAATAATAAAATAGTAAATGAAATTAGATTACGAAGAGAAAAGAGTATAAAAAAAGGAAGTTAAATGAAATTAGAAAAGGAAAAAAAAAGAAGAAGAAGCATAGAGAAAAAAGGGAGAAAAAAAAAAGAAAAAAGGTAAGAAAAGAAGCATAGAAATAAAAAAGAATTGGAGAATAAAGAAAAAATTTTCCACAAAACCTACTATGGGTAGGAAATGTAATTAGTTTATGGGTAGAAAAATAAATGGATAGACAAGAATAAATAATTTTATTTTTGTGGGTAACTGTGTCAAAACCCCTAAATTGATTCCACCTTAAGATTATCATAGAGTGGTGAGCCTTCTCCCACTTCTCTCATAACAGTTATCTTATTTTGCTTGCAATCTTGTGTAGCATCGCAATTTTAGTAGTATTTCTTGTGTTAGATGCTCCTTGTGAACCAAACATGATTAGGAGCATGTTCGGATGTGCTTGTTTTAAGTGAATTTTAAGTCAAAATAACTTTTAAGCTATAAGTTAGGAATTCTAATTTTTAGCTTTTGTATTGTTATTGTCATTTTAACTTAAAAACAAGTGTTCAAAAATACTTTTTTAACTTATCCAACACTACAAATGGCTTAAAAGCCAATACAAACGGGCTCAGGCCCCGATCCACACCAGATATGTAAGTATGTTCAGAGTTCGTTTGGAAAATAGAGTTTTTGCCTACCACGATCTCTTAGAAAAAAAATCAAAAATAGCTACACTTTCAAAAGTAATCGAAATTAGCCACTTCTCATGCAAAAACAAAAAATATTGTTTAAAATTCGAAAAAATATTCCAGCATAATATACTGGAGTTCCAGCATAAGTATACTGGAAGTTCATACACAGGTGGACTGATCTCATATATATTATGCTGGACTGGTCCCTTTTGCAGCAAAATAGTATGTTATTTTTTAATGATTTTACAAATGCTGACTATTTTGAATGACCGGTCCGAAAACTTGTTAGCTCGTGATATTTTAGCCATCTTTTGGGTTAAATAGATGTGGAAGTGAGGCTTATGCCTTCAGCAATTTAACCAGTACTTAGATTTTAGCTAATTCTATACCTCAAATCTTTAGTTGTCTCATTCATTATTTTTGGAGTTTTCTATGTCAGAAAGGCTAGAATTGTTACCAGAAGTCTTGCTCTATCTGATATCAAACTACGCATTCAGCTGTAATATAGCAAAATGATTTTGATATTTGGGGTTGAAGTTCCCAAAGGAAGGTAGGAATTCATCAAAAAAAAGGAAATTGAGGTGTTGTGCTGGTCAAATTTCAATCCACTTATCATAAAAAGGTTGAGGTTGGAGCCCTGCGCTGCTAAATTACAATTATTCAGAATCATCCAATCTCATTCACTCATAATGAGAACACGCATAAAATCTCCACCCTTCTAATTCGTAATCTTGAGACCAGTGTGTGTGTGTGTGTGTTTCACTCAGCCATTCTATGTGAATTTCATAGAAACATAACCAACCTCAAGTAACCAGTCCCAAGTCCGAATAATACAGGAACAACACAGTATGTTGATAGCCACCGCAATAGATAATAGGATGGCTAGGTACCGATAAGTTGCATCCTAAAGCTGCTTCGGTTTATAGGCTGCAATTTATCAGCATCGTATAAGCCCAGCACTTAAGCTACGCATAATTCAATAACTGAACTCATCCAGTGATGAATAAAGTAGCACATGGGAGCTAAGTTGTGCGGACTCTTCAATTTTGGTGCCAACGGTCAACTGACTTTGGACATTTTGACCGGAGTACATCCACAAATTTGAAAGAAAATTAAGATTTTGATTTTTCAAAATAAAAAATAAAATTGATTTAGGAGAACGAAAGAATAATGTCCATCTTCGAGAACTAAATATTATATTCTACAATATTCATGTAAGTTTTTTTACAGAATACCTCTCAAAATTTATAATATTTTTATAGCTCTATTTTTTATTAGCCGGATCCCCACACCCGAATCCATATCCGGATCCGCACCCCCGAATCATAAAATTTAGATTTTGCCAAATCCAATACTCCAATCTGTCCCTGTATCGGATACCCGCACCCGAGTCCGCACCCGAGTCCGAGCAACTTAGCATGGAAGATACCAAAAGCTAGAGGGCATAAAAACTTTTTCACTCATAGGAATAAATATGGATAATCTGAACTCTCAAATCTGGAATTCAATTCAACAAATAAATAATAATACAACCTCTGCAAGGGTAGCAAAAAAGTTAGAGCCTAGAGTCTACATAAAAGTGAATCCTAGACCAAGATTAAACAAGTAAAATAGATAAATAAAAACTGTAACCAGCTCAACTCAACGCAATAAAACAAAGAGGACCATAAGCTAAATGGAACCTCTACTTTGCCGGGCCATTTGAGATGGATAGCTTAGCCAAGCCTTCGCCGTTGGGGTTGAGCTCATCCCAGGCTTCAATCCATGTAACCATGGCATCCGCTAGCTTGGTGAAATAAGGATCTACCTTGGAAAGTTTGTCCTTGACCTGTTTTGACAGTTCGATATAGCACTGCTGAACACTTGTGCAATCTTTAGGAAGAGTTGCAGACTGGAAAAACGGAATGATCTCTTCTTGCCAGTAGATGCCTTTGTACTCCTTTTTAAGGTTAACAAATGGGTTGCTCGCTTTGCTGTGCCATATGTAAGGCAGACCAGTCTTGATACCCATTCCCAAATGGTCACATATAACCTACAAAACAGAATATTCTACGTTAGGATTCTTTCATTCAACCAAATTGCTTAAAGAAACAATACAAATGTCATCATAAGGTAATCTTGGGGTTTACGAGAAATCCAAAAAACAGATCTTGAAGCGTATAATATACTAACCAGTTTTCCATCTAAGCAAGTTAAAATAATTGCAGAAAGAAAAGATAATTACCTTGGTACACCAGCCGGCCCACATATCGTCGTAACGACCAATGGGCTGACCATCACCCATGAGCCCAAAGTACATTGCAGGTCCAATAAGCTCACGGTCGAATGCCAAATTCATTCCACACATGGGGAACAGAGTGCCTTTTGGAATTGTCATGACCGCATCTACGTATCTGGAAAAAGTAATAATATGAATGCTAATTAGATAAAGAAAGCTTTCTAAGTAACCACAACGACAATAAGTTCTATAATTTGGCTTATCGAAAAAGTTCATGCCTTGTGTTCCTCTCACGTGGCTTGACAAGTTGAGTAGGCGCATCATAGTCGGGGATGTTGAGCCAAAGACCATGAGAAACAGCGGTGGGAGCACCCTCGCGCATACTGAAAGGGTAGCCACGAACGAAATCTGCACCTTCTCTGTATGGATCATAGAGAGTGTTGAAGAAATGTGGAGTGGAAGGACATAGGAGGTTCTTAATGTGTTGCTCAAGTGCATTGATATCTTTGCCAGATGGGTCTTTGGCAACCTGCGCGTCATCATTGCAACAAGAATTCAGCATGTAATCGAACAAATATCAAGATCAACTATAGATCAAGGCATCAGAGTAAGATGATCAAAATCACAATTAGTATCAAAATATTTGACGAAGGTCTAAGAGAGTTAAAGGGTAATTTTGACAATGTTTTTCTTGAGGGGTATGCAAAAATCTGAAAAGACAGATAATTTGGATAAATTTGTCAAAAGTGTGACAAAATTTCCAAATATATAGGCTAAGAGGGAAGGCATCCTCATTACTAGTAAAGCAACCCTCAGATATGAAGTCATTATTTAAAAATGGATTTCATCATTGCCATGGGACCAAGTCAATCAACAAACAAAGATATCACATGAAAACATTCAATTCTAAAAGGAAGTAACATGAAGCGATGTAGCATAATTACATTAAAGGTTGCTACAGACAATAGAAAACAAATAAAATCTCATCTCAGCTACTACATGATATGGCTCAAAGGCATCAAGCTCAAGCTGGTCAACAACAACCCGATATAATAGTACCAGTGGGGTATGGGGAGGGTGATTACCAGGATAGATAGAGAGGTTGTTTCCGAAAGATCCTCAAAATATTTATAAAACAATACAAGAAAAAGAAAAACTGAGACCTAATGCTGCAAAATTGTAATATACACTACTTAAATTAACAATGTCAGCCCGATTAACTTCATAAAAATAAATCCATAAACTTGGATTAGCTTAAAATTATAACCACATGAAAGTTGACCAACTTAAGAGATTTATGCCATCAAAGGATCTGCATACCTCATATAGCTGCAGATCACCAGATTATTAATTGAAACTCAAAGGTCCATATAAAGAATACCCAAATCTAACTTAATTAAAGAGATCCATATAAATTATAAAGCTGCTAAGAGAAATTTACCACCTTTACGCTTTCAAACCCCTAGACAAAACCCAAAGTGGGTACCAAACAAAACACAAAATTGACACTTAAACCCTAAAAATTCACCAAGATCCAATTTTTCTAGACACCCACAAAATAAATCTGAATATAATTAAATAAAAAAAAGAGGTAAAAAAAAAGTTAAGAAAATACTCACAAAGCAATCATCATCAATGGTGTAGATATACTTCTTCTTAGAAACCATATAACCAAAGCACCTACAAGCAGAATCCTTAAAAGAGATACAAGAGGCTTTAGGACCAAGAATCCTGTTAATATCATTCCTATTATAAAGCTCATAATCAAATCCTTCAGGTACTTTAATGATCTTAGAAGGGTCACCATCTTGTACAATAATTAAATGGTATGGCTGAAAAAAGGGTCTCCACATCTCCAAGAAATCAAGATTTCTAATTGTTGGTATGACTATATCAAGCTCATCTTTCAACAATGGTGTTGGAGCCATTGATCCTCCTGCCATTGTAGCTTTTGGATCTGAAGAAAGAATGAGAGAAAAGAAACGGTTCTGATAAAGAAATTGAGGAGATGTGTTGTGGTTATATAGAAAGAAGTAAAGAAGACATGTTGTACTGAAGTTTGACTTCGATGTATGTATGCTAATACTTCGGCGAGATTTTAGCGTCTTACCTTAGAAACGTGTCAACTGGTAAGTGAATATTACAATTTTTTACCGACAAAAGAATACGAAGTATTGTTTTTTATTTTTTTTTTGGAAACACCTTTTCAAAAATTCAAACTAAAGTCACGTTCACAAAATACGAGAGTTTTGAGATTTGGATCAAAAGAACAGCACAAACTAATTCTAAAAAAATAATAGACGAAAATAAAGTAGGTTACTAGGCCGAAGATTTGGACTTAATTTTTTTTAAGTAAAAGAGCAAAATCATATGGAGTAATAAGTAAGGGTATAATTGTAAGAAAATATGAAAGAATCGCATTATACCAAATCACACTAAAGATATATGTTAAGCACGAAATATTAACTTGCACCACCACCATGGCTCGCCGGAAACGGAGAGCCCCTCAAGTCTATACCCCAACTATAACTATAAATATTCTTGATCCAAAACTCACTCAGATCCAAAGTCCTACACAAGTGATAGAGGAAAGAGATACACAAATAGAATCTTCACATGACCAGATTCAAGGGTCGAACCCTAAAGTTCAGCTAACGGCGGAATTGGGCCCAAAATCAGAATCTGACAAATTGATCAGGCAAATCATTCCAACTTCAGGGGTAAAGCAAAACCTAGCCCCAATGGAGTTGGTTAGATGGCTACCA
Source organism: Nicotiana noctiflora (assembly GCA_032618575.1). Lineage (NCBI taxonomy): Eukaryota > Viridiplantae > Streptophyta > Magnoliopsida > Solanales > Solanaceae > Nicotiana > Nicotiana noctiflora. The sequence goes on along the minus strand of JASVEL010007817.1, from coordinate 77,584 downwards.
GGGAGTTTGAGTCATATGGAGAAAAGGGGAAACCAGCAAGCTAAGAATGGAGAAGAAGGACATGGCCAACATGTCCGTAAATTGACCTTTGCGACAGAGACGATACATGCAACACCAACAATGGCAGAGGTGGTGAAGAATAATCGGACACAAACTCAAAATATGAAACTCAATTTCTTTTCTCCAGTGATAAACGATATGATCAAGGTTGTGCGATTGAATCACCAGCAAATAGAAAAACAGAAGCAGAAATGGCAATGCGCGCTTATTGGGTATGTAATCGGAGGAACCTCAAAGGAAGTGCTTTAACTTATGTATGGGGTCTGGCATTTTGTGGAAACACCTAGGGTTTTCTACATGATGATGGGTATTATATCTTTAAATTTGAATATAAGGAGGAAAAACCCTGCATAATGCAAAATGGGCCTTACACTTTTAGGACACAGGCCAATGATTCTGAAACAGTGGAGTCCAGAATCAGTTGCACAAGGAACCAATACGTGTATTATGAATATGGGTATGCTTCCCTGGGCTACCACTCCTATATTGGTCTGAGGAAAATCTAGGGAGAATTGCTAGCTTCCTAGGCAAATCTATGTGCACTGATATTTTAACAGCTAAAGGTGAAAGAATAACATATGCAAGAGTTTTAATTGAGATGGATATCACCCAAATATTGCATGAATCTGTTAATGTTGAAGTCTCAGATAGTAGTATTTGGAGTCAAAATATTGAATATGAATGGAAGCCTTATATGTCAAGAGTATATGCAATTTGGACACCACAAAGAGCAATGTCTAAAACAGAAGCAGGGAATGCAAGGCTTGAACATGAATGTACCCAAGCAAGATAAACACACTAGGCAAGAATGGCAGCCTAAATCAAAAAATAATGCAGAAGGGCCAACAACTCCATTTGAAGACCAAGTTGTGACACTCCACACTCCTACAACAATTGTTTAATAGGAGGAAACTCACATTACCCCTTCCCATGTTCAATTTAGAGGGAAGTAAGTAGTTGTGTTTCAAGGCAGAAATGAGATACCATAAAAAGATGAAGAGTCCGATAATGAGGTTGACTTCAATCAATTCAGTAAGCTATATTTAAATATTGGAGAACTTGCAAGTAGAAGAATTCACGGATACAGAAAAGGTAACAATGAAAAATTGCAAAGGGATGACCTCATTACCAAACCTCCCCCATGATTTTCTGCTCATGGAATATTAGGGGAATAAACAATCCCTTTAAGCAAAAAGAATTCAAAAACTTTTTGCTCAAGAATAAAGTTGACTTAATAAGGTGTCTAGAAACAAAAGTTAAACAAAAGAATGCCAAAAAATTACTAGAAAGTTTAATACACATTAGAGTTTTCATTATGATTATACTCAAATCTCAAATGGTAAAATATGATTATGCTGGAGATAAAATTGTGTGACTCCTACTATTTTGGAAAGCATTCCACTAGTGGTACATTGCTCTGTTAAAGGTAAAAACTCTTAGTTTCAATAAGATGTCTTTTGTATATGATTACAATATTACATGGGCGGAAGGGTATTATGGGAGACACTAAAACACATTAGCACTTCTACTAGTGAGCCTTGGATTATTCTTGGTGATTAATATTATCCTCTCCACAGAAGATAGAATTAATCGGTTGTCGGTGCATGTAAATGAAACTATAGACTTTTATCTTGTGTCACTGATATGGGTCTGAGACAGGTGAATATAAAGGGTTGGCAATACTCATAGTGTAATAAGAGGAATGGAGATGGTAGGATCTATAGCAATATTGACTGGGTGTTGGGGAATGATAAGTGATTCCAAGACTATGGAAACTTAGAGGTTATTTATTATATTCCATAATATTCAGATCATACTTCTATTTTTATCAAAACATTGATTCCTAAACAAAAGATGATAAGACCTTTCAGAATACTTAATGTATTACTCAAGCAGGATTCATTTAAGGAAGCTGTCAAACATTGCTGGGATCAAAACTTCACTGGATTTCATATGTATCGATTGTGGATGAAACTCAAGGCATTGGAAAGTGAAGCAAGGGTGATGAACAAAGAGATGTTTAACACAAAGATTAGAATTGAAAAAACTACAACATAAGGTATCAGATGTGCAGAATCAAATTGCCAAGGACATGTTCAATAATCAATTGATAGTTGAGGAGAAAGAATTACTTACTCAATTAGAAGAATGGGCTGGAATTCAAGAGTAAATATTAAGGCAGAAGTCTAGAGCTACATGGATATCATATGGAGATTCCAACACCAAGTATTTTTATGCATAACTGAAAGCAAGACAAGCCAGGAACATGATCTCTTCTATTTGCAATGACTAAGGAGTCCTACTCTTAGAGCCAACTTTGGTACAACAACCATTTTTGACATATTATAAGCAGTTGCTGGGAGATGCAAAGTTAATATTACCTTGAATGATACTACTACTGCTAGAGATAGTCTTTACGTTACATTGAGCCAACAACATGAATTACTAAAATCAGTTACTAGAGAAGACATAATCCAAGATATCAGAGATCTTCCAAACGACAAAGCTCCTGATATATATTGATGAATTTATAGCTGAATTTTTTAAAGTACACTAACAGACAGTAGGAGAAGATATAATGAAAGCCATTTTATAATTTTTTGACGGTGGAAAATTATTAAGGAAGGTCAATTTTACCAGAACCACTGAGGTTCATAAGGTTTCTAGTCCTGCTTATGCTAAAGATTTCAGACCCAGAGCATGTTGTAGTACTGTCTATAAGATAGTTGCAAAGGCATGAACTACAAAAGCAAAACCTATGATTGATTACTTGGTGGTTTTGGTTCCATCTCAATTTGTATTTATTAAAGGTAAAAATATCCTGGACAATGTGATTATATCTCATGAGTTAGTGAAGGGTTATGGAAAAAAAAAGAGTATCACCTAGATGCCTAGTAAAAGTAGATATCAGAAAGACATATAACTCTCTGAATTGGGATTTCCTGAGGTAAGTGCTAGTGGAATTTGGATTCCCTTAGAAGCTGATCCATTTAATCTTGATTTGTGTCTCCATAGTCAGTTATTCATTGCTACTAAATGGTGGTCTAATTCCTATATTCCATGCTAAAAGAGAGCTGAAACAAGGAGACCCTATGTCCCCATATCTATTTGTTCTAGCTATGGAATACCTAAATAGATCCTTGAAGCAACTTAGAAAAAATTTTAACTTCAATTACCACCCGAGATGTGCAAAGAAAGAAATAGTTCATATTTGCTTTGCTGATGATCTACTAATGTATTGCATGGCAGAAAAGGTCTCCATTATTTTATGATGCAAGCATTTGATCACTTTTTTAGTGTTTTTGAACTGAAAGTCAATCTGGAGAAGAGTTCATTTGTCGTGTAAGCCCTATACAGAGGATAGGTTGGTTCTCTTAAAGAAAATCTTCTCTATGATCAGGTCTGAATCACGTTGTACATGAGCAGGCTTCCTAAGATCTAGTGTAAGTGAGCTATATTTTGTAGGAGTGACACAAGAGTTTAAAGCTCAGATAAAGCCAAATATGCACTTCACTATTGGAGAGATGCCATTCAAATACTTCAGTATTCCATTGTCTTCAAGGAAGCTTTCTATTCACCAGTGTCTACTCTTGGTTGAAAAGATAATTGCTAGAGTTAAATGTTGGACCACTAAGTTTCTATCATATAGTGGTAGAGTACACATTATCAAAAGTGTACTATTTGAGATGCAGACATATTAGGCCCAAGTGTTCCTATTGCCTAAGAAGATCCTGACTATGGTGATAAACGTATGAAGGAATTTCATGTGGGCTGGAAGTAATGAATACTCAAGAAGAGCCCTAATAACCTAGAGTACAATATATCTTCCTAAAGCAGCAGAAGGTTAAAATATATTGGATTTATTTACCCAGAACAAAGTTGAGATGTGCAAACTATTATGGACATCGGGTAAAAAAGGACAAACTTTGAGTACAATATAATGGATCCATAGAATATACATAAAGGACAGGGAGCTGAATAACATGACAACCCCAAGTCAAGCTTGTTGGTTAGTTAGGAAGATATTTTATGCAGGGAAATGGATGACTCAATCTGGTAATGTTATGGACTGCTTTGAATCATTTAAAGACAAAGAGGAGTTCAATATCAAGAAGTCCTATCAATATTTTATTCCTACATTTTTAAAAGTCTCGTAGAAAAGCTTGGCCCTACGGAAAGGAATTATTCCAAGGCATTAATTTATTCCATGACTAACAATTCATAAGAAGTTATCAACAACGGACAGACTACAGAAATGAGGAATTATGGTGGTGCAAGACTGTGTCCTATGTAACACAAATGCAATGGAGACATTGGGTCACCTTCTCTTTTGTTGTGACTATTCAAAATACATATTAAGCACGTTACTATACTAGTTAGGGGAGATGAGACCAATCAGAGGATGGGATGGGGAGGTTAGTTGGGCATCCAAGAGAACTAATAACTCTTGAGCAAGAGCATGCATCATTGGCTTCTTATTTGCAGTAGGTATATACCACATATGGACTAAGAGGAATGCCCGAAAGTTCATAAACCAGAGACGAGAAAACAGGCAGCTAATCAAGGATAATTGTACTGCAATTACATATATATGGTCAGAGAAATGACAAATGGCAACAACAGTTGAATGTCCTGAATAGTTACTGGTATAGATTCTAAAGTGTTAAACATGTTATAACTAGATATTGTTGTGAGCACGTGATTTTTGCCTTACCTGAGAAGTACTCCCAGAAAATTCAAAATAAAAATAGTTTCGTGTTAGGCATGATTTTTGTGATTTTGTGTTATTTTATCTTAAATTTACATTTTTTGTGTGCATGTTTATTAATAAAATACAAAAAAAATATACATTAGGTTTTGCACTTTTATGGGATTTACATTTTTCAAGTGATATGTAGTTATGTGGGTTAATTGTAGTAAAAAATAGTTGTGTTATAGGTTAGTATATGTATATATATATATATATATATATATATATATATATATATATATATATATATATATATATAGTTGTGTTATAGGTTAGTATATGTATATATATATATATATATATATACACATATACATATAATACATCATAAAGAGCAGAATTGGGCCATGTTTTAGTCCAAAAGACTGGCCCAAACCCCTCACCCGTCCAGCCCACACCACTGGATCAGCCCACCCTCACCTTGGATCGATCTGAGCCGTTCAGATCATTTGATCCAACGGTCACCTGTGCCCCGACCCATATCCACACAAGAAGAAACCCGCCCGGTCCAAGACCTACCCAAACGACATCGTTTCGTTAAGTGGGTGGATCCAAGCCGTCGATCTAAATCGATCCAACGGCCTAGATCCAATCCCACGCTTAGTATATATTCATAATTCCTTACCCCGCCCCCCTTTCAGACCCCCCCCCCCCGCTTCGTCTCTCAGAAGCTCTCAAAGACCCAGCATAACGCCGCCCTCCTCCGCCGTGCTCCGCCTGCCGGAAATCGCCTCACGGCGGTTCCGGTAGGCCAATGGCCACCAAACTAATACCAAAATCTTCCCCTCACCTCCCCCATTACGAACCCAGCCTTCGCTAACCTCGAATCACTCCGGAGCTCCTCGAATCTTCATTTGAAGATTCGAGTCAAACTCGAACCAATGCCAAATCACCCCAAACTCACCCCAAACCCTCCCATGGCCTCCCTCATACCCCCGCCGGCTTGGGTTTACCTCAAATCTTGCCCGAATCATAAAAGCCCTAAAATCGTGTCCCAAGAACCCTAGTTTTCGAAAAAAGCCAAATTCGAGCCAAATTAGTCGTAATTGAAGTCCAAGGGACTTTAGTCTAGGTGTTCTCAATCGAGAACATCTCGATTAAAGCCCGTTTGGCTTCAATAGTTCCAAACCATAATTCGAAGCTTGGTTCGGCAGATTTCTTTTGAGGTAATTCGTGTTCCTTACGTTTGTTGTTTGTAATCCGTGTATGTGGTTGTGTTTAGTTTCAGAAAGTCTTAGCATTCTTCTACCCTTCTCAACAGACCTTTTATTTGGTCGATTCCCATTCTTTTACCAATTCTTGTTTGAATCCAATGCTGCAATAGCTTCGTATAGTTAGTTTATTTAACGTCGTCAACAAATTATGTTTGTTTGTATGATTGTTCATGTTCTGGTCTGCCTGTATGCAATGCAAGTCTAGGCTTTGGTTGTGTGTTCAGTTCTGGATTAGGAGGTTAGTTAGATACAGTTGTCATAATTTGATAGTTGTTTAATCACTTGCCCATAAAAGGGCTAGTGGAACCTGCACAGCAGGGCATCCCACTGATGTTCCTGCCACCAGCATTATTTTATGCTGTAGTCCATACCTGGACATTGGATAATGGAGGTTGCAGGAAATATGATGGGTTGGGGGATTCAGTGTAAGGGGGTAACCTTAGGAGCTGCTGGTCAGCTATAAGAAGAGAGCAAAAACAGTATAAGAAGCAAGAAAAAACCTGAGAGGAGGGAGAGAAAAATAGACACAGCAAGGATACATTTTGATACACACATACAAAGATACAGATAGAGAGAGCTGGGAGTTAAGAAAAACAGGGAAAAACAATATTGAAACCAAGATACAGAGAGAACAAAAAAAAAGATAGAGAAGTTACTGTTTCATTGGTTTTGGTTACTGTTTCGTGTGTTGAGGTTGTGCTTTGCTATTGGTTGTAGTGTTCGTTTGGTTGCTGTTGTTCTTGTGTTGGTGGTGGTGCTGTGCTACTGTTTTAATTGGTTCAGTGGCTGAGTGTTGTGGTAGCTCTAATGGTTTCATTGGTTTTGGTTACTGTTTCGAGTGTTGAGGTTGTGTTGTGCTACTGTTTTAATTAGTTCAGTGGCTGAGTGTTGTGGTAGCTCTAGTGGTTGCTGTTGGTCCGTTTGATTGCTGCCACTGGTTGTTGTTGCTGTTTGTGTCTATTTGTTGCTGTTGATCCAGTGTTTGGTGCTGTGCTACTGTGGTTAAATGTCACTGGTGGTTGCTGGTCTATTGTTGTATGCTGTGTTGATTGTTGTTGCTGCTGAGTCTATTGTGTTGCTGTTGGTTTACTGTGGTTGCTACTGGTCTATTGTTGTTGCTCCTATTACTGTTGCTGCATTGCCATTGCTCACTCTTCTTTGTTCTTCCGCGTTCCAGGTACACATCTCCGTTGTTGTAATTCCTTGGTTCGAAAAGAATGAAGCCTGAAGCTTATGTTTGAAGTCTGTTGAATCATGTAGTCGTCCAAAGTTCTCATGTTTGATTACGTTCTGTTATTCTCTAATTAAGTTTGTATTGCTAGTTTTGGTTATGAAAAAGTGTAGCTAGACCAAAGATACACTATCATTAGATATGCATATAAACCTGAATTAGTCTGTTGTATCTCTGTTCAATCTTTTCTACTCGTGTGTGTAATCTCCAAATCTGTTAACGTTAGATCTTATGTTAAAAGCAAGATTAGCTAGGGAGTTGTTACTCAACTGAATGACGTAATTAGATTAAAGGAGTCGGGGGTGCATTTCATGTGACCCGACCCCAATTTCGGGCAAGAGCAAATAAAGCGTGTCAGGAACCACAGGCGCATTTCATGTGGTGTGGTTCGTAGCAAGTCTTAAATAATTTGGAATCAACTCCTAAGTAAAATACAGTGGGATGTAGTTCGCTTTAGATTTGAATCAAAGGTGCGCCTCGCCCGACGGTTACACTAATCGCACAGCCTTATAAATATACATATAACATACTTAGATTTTGAGATGTGTCGTTTCTTAACGAATATCACGTCCTTCTCCACAGTGTAAATAAGTAATCGATCCGGGCGCATATTTTAGTTCTACCTTCTTAAATGCGGGTGTGCATTTCATGCGACCCAAATCCAAGCCCCGAAATGTTGAATAAGAATATGTCGAGGATCCGGGTGCATTTCATGTGACGTGATTCGGAAGCATATTTTTAAGCAACTTTCTCTTTCGTAAGTCATAATCAATAATAAAGCGGTAAAGGGATATTAATTCGCACTAAGTACATAACTGTAAAAAGCAGAGAGATAAGCCAAACACGACAGTTGAGCGACCGTGCTAGAACCACGGAACTCGGGAATGCCTAATACCTTCTCCCGGGTTAATAGAATTTCTTATCCGGATTTCTGGTTCGCGGACTGTTAAATAGAGTCATTCTTTTCCTCGATTCGGGATTTAACCGGTGACTTGGGACACCATAAATCTCCCAAGTGGCGACTATGAAATAATTAAAGTAATTCCCGCCTCGATTGTCCTTTAATTGGAAAAACTCTTTGCACCCTTGAGGGTGCGGTAAAAAAGAGGTGTGACAATTGTCACTAGTTATAGAAGTTAGAAGGATGAGGAACAATTAGAATAGTTGTAAAGATTACTGAGAGCTGACTCATGAGTCCAATGAGTCATTTGTACATATTGATATACTTGGTTAAATAAAAAAAATTAAGTTTAACCAAAAAACAAACAAAAAAATCTGAAAACAATGAATTTGACGATACAATATAATTAATTTTAAATAATATTATTTTGAGATAGCTAAACAATATAATATGATACAATAGGTAACAATCATCCAAACAACCTCTTAATATGATTAGTTTTAAATACAACTGGTTTGCTTCAAAATTATACGTAAGTAAAAACGTTACATGCGTATGAATTTGTATAGCATTCTCGTTACATCGAAAAGTTGTGTATGAATTTTATATATAAGAGTGCAGATCTATGGGTGATTATGGGATGAATAATATTGAAGGTTGTCTCACTCATGTGTTAATCTACTTAGCTACTACTAATTTGTTTTCTACAACTTGCTGGTTCATATTAAGTATTACTCCTAAGAGAGAAGTGTTCTGTCAAGATTTTATCACTAATATTGCATTAAATCATATTAAGATTTTGATTTAATAATAATGTTGGATTAGTATTTTTTGTAACAGAAGAAAACAGTAATTATTGTAACACTATCAGCAGATATTTTCACAAAGAGGACTGATGAGTCATCAAAGACAAAATCGGACGCTTCGACTAGGTCAGACATTTTGCACTACTTGTTTCTTCATTTTTTATATTGAAATTTCTTCCTTCCAACGACGTACAAATGGGTAAAAGTTGACTTGACTTCTTCTTCTTATTTTATCCTTCTAATAAGTTGGGGACTTTTTATCGTCAAGATTAAAATAATAATACGATACAATATAAATAATTTATTAGCTAATTTTATCATTTAATCGACTGAAGAAATATTATCATTCAAGTAAATTCTAAATATTAAGACAGATTTTTGCTTATTATAAGGGTGTTAACTAATATTCCTTAGCCGAAAAAATACACTTTTATATATATATATATGTATTTCTTATTGAAAATCCTCAATTTGTTGTTTGACACATTACAAACGAACACTTCTGACCACGTAACTTTCGCTCGATAAAAAAAGTCAGTTCGGTGCATCAAAATTCAAACATTTCGTATTCACACAAGATTAACAAAGGATCGCACCTTAAGGGATATGATGTAGGTAGTCTATCCGAATAAAAATATATATTAATGGTTGAAGGGAAGTTAAATTATGTTTATGTGACCTATAATAGTGGATTGTATTTCACATTCATTATTTCAAATATTGGATCTGTGGTAAGAAATAAGACATATATAGTACTCCGTAAGAAGTAAGTTGGCAATGGCAGTAGATATAAAGAAGAGAAAGAGACAGGGGAACAAAAGGGGAAAGAGAAAATGAGAAAGATTCCAAGATTTGAAAATGGCATATTCGAAAGAGAACGAAAGGTACACACTACTGTCATGCATTTATTTAGTGACATGTGGGACACTCAGATTTGAACTAAAGCATTAATCATAGTCCCCATCACACTCTTCATTAGTAAACAATAATAATTCCAGTAGTAGTAATTTCTAACGACTTGTTGTATAGTTCATAAATAAGTATACAATAATAATGCATCAGTTTATTAGAGGAATGTTACCAACGTTCACTGTTCCCCAGCTTATTGCGCATCTTTTGCCTGGCCTTAACATGCCCACACATGCCATGAAGTGCTTTAGCAGTCTTTTTGAATATCTAGTTTTCAATAATACAAATCACAAGGAGATATCGGCAACTTAAACATATTCGTTTACTTGTAAAACAATATAATTAGTTCTGTAATATAGTTTATAGACAGTTTGTCACGATCCAAATTCTCAACCCGAACGTAATAATGTTTCTCATGAAGACAAGACCAACCAACAGAAATTAACACTTCTTTTAACAATTTCTTATCATAAACAGGTCTAAATCATAATTACTGAATGATCATAAGTGCGGAAATAAAATGTAACATAGCGGGAAAAAACATCCCAAACTCAGCCCGATGATCGGGGTGTCACAAGTCATGAGTTACTACAAAGTTTAAATAAAATACCACAAGTCTGTATCTAGGAACATAGTCCGAAGATAAAAGAAATACAAAAGATAAGGAAGAAAACGAGGTTGTGGACGTCGATAGCTACCTCATCTCTCCGGGTCTGCCTGATGTGGGAGAAATCAACGCTCATGAACGAACTCAGCTATGCCTATATTTGCATACATGGTGCAGGGAGTGATGTGAGTACTCTGACCCAGTGAGTAATAAAAATAAATAACGACTGAGAACATAAAATCCCATAAAGGCACAAGTAATGCTATATCAAGCAGTAAAACCAGATAAACAGTAAAACCAGTGAAATATAGCAAGAAATTCTCTTTTGAAAACAATTAAAATAATTATGCTCAACCAGTAAGAAATGCTCAGAGAAACTGCCCATCGGGCATGATTGTTATTCCTGGTCAGTCATTGCTACCTGACCCGTTAGCCATTGTTACCTGACCAAAACGCGTATTACAGTGCCATTGTTACCACTGGTCAGTCATTGTTACATGACCAAAATGCGTATAACTGTGTCATTGTTACCACTGTCTAAATTCAATCGCTCTAGATGGGTACCCACGTTCACTGTGGGTGTGCAGACTCCGGAGAGGCTCCTACAGCCCAAGCACTATCAACAAGGCCTGAAAGCCTGAACAGTATCAATACAAGGGCTGAAAGCGTGTTCACAATACGCTCGAGGCCTGAAAGCCTCCTCACATCACTCATCATGCCCTCACATAAGGCCCTCGGCCTCAATCAGTCAAAAAAATAGAGTCAAAAGCCCCTCGGACATCAGTAAAATAAAAATACTCAACTCAAACAACATTTTAAATATCAGTTAAAACTCCAAATTTGAGTAAAATATAGCTGAGTTCATGAAACAATGTAATAACAATGGACTGAGTTCAAATAATATTCCAAATAGTGAGGAATAGTGATGATAACTCATAAGGAGTTCAAAACTCGACAATAAGCCTCAAATATGGCAATAAACCCAAGTCATAGTGGAAAACAACAAGCCATAGCTAAATACGCGGTAAAATATCATCCGGATTGGACCAAGTCACAATCCTCAGTAGTAAATGATTCGCGCTCGCCATTGAACACGTGTCTCATCTCAACACAACACCAAGTTGTGCAAATTTAGGGTTTAAAACCTTCAGGACATCATTTAAAATTATTACTCACCTCTAGCCGGCCAAAAGTCTAGCTCGTTAAGCCTTTTTCCCTCGAATCGAGCTTTTCGCACGTCGAATCTGATCAAAACAACAGGAAATGTATTACAATAGGCTAAGGAAATATAACCCAATCGAAAATATTCGAAAAACGTCGAAAATTACGAAGTTGGCAAAACTCGAGCCCCGGGACCACTTCTCGAAAAATTATAAAATTCACATAATGGGATTCCTCGTCTCGCCACGATTCCGTACATATCAAATTTACCAAAATCGGAGTTCAAATGGCCCCTCAAATCCAAATTTTTATTTCAATACCCCAACCCGAGTTCTTCAAATTTTTCACCCAATTTTCAAAGAATTAAAGGCTGATTCTTTAATAAAATAGCGTTTCTAGGTCACAAGACTTACCTTCAATCAATTTATGTCTAAATAATCTTCAATTTCTACCAAAAAGCTCTCAAGATGGTCAACAGTGGAGAAAATAATGAATGGAGTCGCGGATGAAATAATATAATACAACCCTTTTGCCCAGACACTTTACTCTACGCAAACGCGAGGGCCTTCTAGCGTTTGCGATGACCAAAGAATCCACTGGGCCAAATTTCTCTTTGCGAACGCGGAGCCCATCCCACGAATGCGAAGCTTCAACGGTTCCTCCTACGCGAACGCGTAGCCCATCCCGCGAACGCGAAGCTTCAACGACTCCTCATACGCGAACGTGGAGCCCATCCCGCGAACGCGAAGCACAAGGACCAGGGACTCCTAGATCTTTCTCTACGCGAATGCGAGGTCCCCATCGCGAACGTGAAGCACCTTAACCTCAACCCTACACGAATGCGGCCAATCCCCGCGAACACGAAGGCCAAATTGGCCTGCAACTGCTGTGCAATTTTCTGTAATGCCCTAAGTCTAGAAATCTTCCGTTTAGCCATCCGAAATCACCCCGAGGCCCCCAGGACCTCAACCAAAAGCACCAACATATCCCAAAACATCATGCGAACTTGTTCCAATCATCAAAACACATCAAACAACTCTAAAATCATCAATTCACATCGGATTCAAGCATAAGTTTCTTCAAAACCTCCAAAACATGCATTCAATAAAAACCCAACCGAAACACCTCCAAATGACCTGAAATGTTACCCACATATCCAAAATCAGCTAACTGAGTTACTCCAACTCTCAGAATTCTATTCAGACCCCCGGATAAAAATCTCACCTACCAACCGAAATTCGCCAAAATACTAACTTCGCCAATTCAAGTCTAATTCTACACCGGACCTCCAAAACTAATTCCGATCGCACTCCTAAGTCACAAATTATCCCCCGAAGCTGATCGAATCACCGAAATTCATATCCGAGCCCTCTAACTAAATAGTTAACTTCCGATTGACTTTTCCAAAATAAGCTTTCAGCAAAGAGACTAAGTGTCTCATTTCCATCTAAAACCAATCCCATTTGACTCGATCACCTCAAATACCGATAATGAAGCATAGAGAACATAGTATGGGAAAAACGGGGTGGTAACTCACGTGACGACTGCTAACTAGGAATTTTGCATGATTTTGAACCCCGCTTTACCTTAGCTTTGTGCAATAAATGTGTTTAAGTGGCTCGGAATTACTTACAAGTGCGCTAATTTGCAGGTTTGCGTGAATAGAGGATGAATACCATCAAAGCAGCTTAAAAAGGAGTGAAACCGGCAAAGTGCCAACAAAAAGAAGAATGGACTTCAAGGAAGCTTGTGCGGACCGCACTGTTTTGGTGTGCGGCCTCACATGTTAGTTCAGAGACCCAGGAGAATCAAGCTAAGCCTGTGCGGACCGCACTATTTTGGTGTGCGGCTGCACAGGTTAGTTCAGAGACACAAGAGGATCAAGCAAGAGCTACGCGGACCGAACTGATTTGGTGTGCGGGCGCGCAGGTGAACTTCAGAGAGACCTCAAATGCAGATCAAACCCACGCGGACCGCGAGACAAAATAGTGTGGTCCGCATTACTGTGCTCACGTGGCCGCAGGGCATATCAATGCGGTCCGCGTGTATCAAGGATCAGAAACCACGCAAGCAGATGATTTGCATAGTGCGACCGCATGACAAAAGTATGCGGTCCGCGTCACTGTTCCCACGCGGCCGTGTGCCAAAAGTATGCGGTCCGTGTGCTTGTTCCAGAAGAGACCTTCAACAGTCCAGTTACCCTACGCAGCCGCACGACAAAAGTGTGCGGTCCGCACGAGCCCCGCAGGGGCATTTTTGTCCGGAAATTTTTGGGTAGTATAAATAACTTCTTTTTCTTTTTTTAGGTCAGATTTTATGATACACTGTAGCGGCAGAGCTCGTGAGGAACCTATTTACGCCTATTTTAGGCAATTTTGTACAAGTTTAACCTTGAATCTCATTTCCAATTAATTATTATGGCATTTTTAGCTTTAATTTCTTCTTCTTCTTCTTCTTCATTTTACATGTCTAGCTAAACCCATAGCTAGGGTTGTAGCCCAACCCTGGTGTGGGTAATTGATGGGTTAGGAGATTAAATGCATGGGTGATTATGGGTAATTGGTTTTGGGTTGAATGAATGTATTTAATTTGGATTTTGTGGTTGCAAAAATGAAGTCTACAAAGTGGGTTGGTCTCTACTTGAGAAAGAGGGGCTAAAGCCTCTCATTCAATCCCAACAAGACTTTAGGATGGACCCATGAGAATGGTAGTCCTAAGTAACGGGTATAAACCTCGAGAGAGTAATTACCCTACTTGAGCCTAGAGTTGCTTGGGCAAATTGGCCTACCCAATTGGTCTCGAGAGAGCCAATTGGGCAAAATTGTTCTCTCTACCGAGAGGTGTGAGAATGAAAGTATAGAGCAATGGCTATCCTAATATCCCATGTATCATCTTCGCATTGAAATCCCATACCCGTTAGTTATCCCACCTAGGTGTGAGCTACTTGTGAGCACGTGATTTTTGCCCTACGTGAGAATTACTCCCAAAAATTCAAAATAAAATAGTTTTGTGTTGTGCGTGATTTTCGTGATTTTTGTGTTATTTTCCTCTTATTATTTGCATTTTTTTGCGTGCGCATGTCTATTATTAGATTAATATAAAATATAAAAATGTTTGCATTTTTACATATAAACTCATATTTTTAATTTAGAGTAATTAAGTTTGTTATAGAAAAATAAAAATCAAAAATAAATAATGTAGTTTTGCATTTTTAAACATTTAATGTCCAAATTGTATGACTTTATTTTTTGCTATTTGATTACATGGTGATTGTTATTGAGAGTCAATTAGCATTTTTTATAAGTTAGTTTGGTTCTATAGGTTAATTTGAGATTGTTAAAATTCTTTAGTTTTAATTAACAGTCTAAATAAAAGAAAAGAAAAAAAGGGGGAAACAAAAAGAACAAAAATAAAGAGAAAATCGGAATGGACTCAAAGTGGCCAAATCCAGTCCAAAACCAGGCCCAATCAAATTATTCCAAACCCAGCCCGGCTCACCTTTAATCCTGATCACTCGTTTCAAATTGATCCGATGGTCAAGATTCACCCCTATCACCCGTTCAGGAGGCATCGATCTGGGCCGTTTGATTCATTTGATCTAACGGCCAATACCATATCATCGCGACCCGAGTTTTAGCCCGACCCAGTCTACCCAAAGACCAACCCGGCTTCAACTTAACCAAACGGCATCGTTTGGATAAGTGAAATAATCCAGGCCGTTGATCTCATCGGATCAAACGGCCAGGATTCGTTTCCCACGCGAGTATATAGCCTCAAGGCTTACCCAGGCCCCCTAAGCCAGACCCCTCTCACCTTCAGCGTCTCTCTTAGAGATGAACTAAGCCTCCGCCGTCCACCACCGTGCGCCGCCTGCCGGAAATCGCCTCACGGCGGTTCCGGTAGGCCAAACCACCCCAAATTAACACCGTAGATTCTCCCAAGCCCCCTCTACATGGATCCGTTAGTCGTTAGTCTCGAATGTTGCTCGAACGTCTCGAATATTCGTTCGAAGGTCGCCGGAACTTGAACGCTCATCCCAAACCACCTTAAATTCACACCAATCACTCCTCACACCTCCCCCCACACCCCTACTGACCTTGGTTTAGTTCGAATCTTACCAGAAATGTTAAAGCCCTAAATTCGAGCCCCAAGAACCCTAGTTTTGAAGAAGCCCAATTCGAGCCGGATTAGTTGTAATTGAAGTCCAAGGGACTTTAGTCTAGGTGTTCTCAATCGAGAATATCTCGATTAAAGCCCATTTGGCTTCAATAGTTCCAAACCAAATGCGAACTTGGGTCGGCAGATTCTTTTGAGGTATTCCATTTCTTCCTTTTCTCTCTTTATTTTGTACTTGTTTGTTTGTTTAAATTGATTTGATCATTTCTTTTTGCTTTGTCCGTTTGTTGCGATTTTTCTTTCCTCTTCTCAAATGACCTTTTATTTGGTTAATTCTCTCTATTTGCTGTTAACCGCGGGTATTATAGGCTACTAATCAATTCAAAATATTGTCGAGTAGTTTAAATCCCTTATTCTGTTTATAGATCATTAAGTCAATCAATTAGCTTGTTTTTACCCCGTTTGGTATATGTTTAATTGCTTTGTGGACTCGATTGTTTAAATATCGTCATTTAAGTTTGTAGGATTGTTATTTAAAATACCAGACAGTTATTAGCATTGATTGAATAGCCATTAGGAGTTAAATTAGTTGGTTTATTGATGTGTCATTCTGAAATAGGATCTGAATTGGTTTGATGTTTGAATTAAAAAGAAAAAAATAGGACAGTGAATCGTATTCCTTGTATTGTTCTACAAAGCATTAAGCTGATGAGCCTGTTGTGAACTAAGTGAAATAATAGCTTAATGAGGATAGATGACTGTGTAAAACACTGGCAGTGGAATAAAGATCACATAGGTACCATATCACTAAGGGAGGGCACGCCTGAATTTTAATTTCATGACTGCCAGTGCACTGATTGATTAAATAATGGTATAAGGCACTTGTTAGTGGGCTGCTCTAAGTAGTTAATGAAAAATACAATTTTCTAATAATTTGAGTGGTAAAACAGAGCAGGGTATGGGCTGGCCAGAGGGGAAAACAATTCTGAAAATAGGCTGGCCAGTTGGGAATTTGGATATATAGAGGGGATACACAAACATAGAGAAGGAGGAGCAGAGTATAGGACATACATGAGGGTCTCTAGCTTGGGTTGAGGTTTTCAGTTAATTCTAAAACTGAAAGATAGCTGGCATTCCTTGTTTTCTATTACATACTCGGATCTAAATAATAGGCAGAAATTTTTGGGTATTGGGATTGTTGTTTGAAGTCAATTGTGGTTCAATCAGTTGGGTACACAAGTCCCCTGGGGCATTTCAGAAGTATAGGGGTCTGTTTGATTTGGAATTCTTTGCTGTTGGTTTGTTTGAAGTAGTTGAGCCTTTGGCCATTGATTTCTCTCTTTGGAGTCTGTTTGCTGGGACCATTTTGGTTGCTGTTGGTTACTGCTATACTGCTGATTGCTCTACTATTTGTCATTGCTCACTCTTCTTCCTATTTCCATATTCCAGGTACACATCCCTATCATTGTAGCTTCTTGATTCGAAAAGGAAATGAAGCTTGAAGCTCTCTTTTAAATCTGTTTAATACATGTAGTTGTCCAATGTTTCTTATGTTTGTATGAGTACATGTAATTAAATCTGTCTTACTGGTTTGGGTTGTGAATAATGCATTCAGGGATAATTAAACTATTAGTGCTAAGATGGAAATGTATTTAGATAAAAAATACACTGTTATTGGATATGTATAGAAATCTGAATTATTCGTGCTGTATCTATGCTTAAATATTCTCTATTCATGGTGTGTGATTTCCAAATCTGTCAATACTCGATCTTGTGTTAAAGTTGAGATTAATCATCTGTCTAAGTAGAAAGTTTAAGGTGATTTGAACCCCGTGAGGAATGATATCTTGAATTTGCAAAAATAAGTGCTAGTGGCTCTTTGAGGATTCTTTGAATTCAAACTAAGTTTTTCATGTAATTGTTCACCATAGTCTTGAATCTGCTCACTTAGTTATCTAGTCGTATGTTTACTCGAATCGGTTATAGTTGAGTATGACTTTATCACATTATAGAAATTGGTTCGTTATTCTTCAACTGAACGACGTAGTTAGATTAAAGGAATCGGGGGTGCATTTCATGTGACCCGACTCCAATTTTGAACAAGGTTAAATAAAGCGTGTCAGAAACCACAGTCGCATTTCATGTAGTGTGGCTTGCAACATGTTTTAAATAATCTTGAATCAACTCTTAAATAAATATAGCGGGATGTAGTTCGCTTCAAATTAGAATTAGAGGTGTGCCTCGCCTAACAAGTTATACAAATCACGGGGCCCTCATAAATGTATATGTAAAAAATATTTAGATTTCAATATGTGCCGTTTCTTAGTGAATTTCATGGCCTTCTCAAAAGTGCACATAAGTAATCGCTCTAGGCGCGTATTTTAATAATTTTATCTTCTTAAATACGGGTGTGCATTTCATGCGGCCCAAATCCAAATCCCAAAATGTTGAATAAGAATGTGTCGAGAATCCGGGTGCATTTCATGTGACGTGATTCGAAACATATTTTTAGGCAACATTCTCTTTCGTAAATAATAATAATAAAAGCGGTAAGGGAGATTAATTCGCATTAAGTATATAACTGTAAAATCAGATAAATAAGCCGAATATGACAGTTAAGTGACCGTGCTAGAACCATGGAATTCGGGAATACCTAACACCTTCTCCCGGGTTAATAGAATTCCTTATCCGGATTTCTGGTTCGCGGACCGATAAATAGAGTCAAACCTTACCTAGTACCCTTTATCCCATTAGAAAAATCATACTTAGAAATAGTCTTTAGCATAATTAGACAATTCAATAGTAGAAAACAAAATAGTTGATACTTTGAAAACCCCAAAGATGTTAGAAGCTAATCTAGAAGTCAAGACTCAACTCTAGTGCAACACGATTATCACTCCAAAATTCTAACTCCCTGTGGAAATTGACCCCGTCACTATACGGGTAAGAGTTTGAGTGCCCACTCATACCTTCGGGTTGAGTTTGCCACGATCACTTTTTGGCGCCGTTGCCGGGGAGTTAAATGGTGTTGATTAATTGTGTTGCTAGTGTTGTGTTTTGCTTCTTCTTTCCTTCTTTTACTAACTTTCTTGATTCAATTTTAATTGGTACAAATGGCTCTTAATGCGAATGCTAATCTTCCCCTTGGCGATGCCATGGTGGGGGAGGAGGTAGAGGATCTTGAGCAAGATGATTTTCCGATACAAAATGTACCACGAAGGGCTCGAAATGCTAATGCTAATCCAATTCCAGACCTCCTTCGCCACCGCCAAGGGTTGCACCAAGAGCAATGACAAATCACGGATATGCTAGTGCCATTGTTCCTCCCCGAATCCGGGCGGGGAACTTCCAAATTACAAATGTGATGTTGAAACTATTGGAGCAAAGAGGGTATTTCACGGGCGCCTCAAATCAAAATGCCTACAAGCACTTGAAGGGGTTCGTGGATACTTGTTGGGGAAGCAAGCAAACCAATGTGTCCGAAGATGCTTTGCGGTTGCGACTTTCCCTTTCTCATTGAGGGGTAAGGCCCTAGATTGGTTAGAGAGATTGCCGAATCATTCTATCACTATATGGGACGAATTGGCGGATAAGTTAATTGCCAAGTTCTTTTCCCCAACTCATATGGCGGCATTGAGAGATGAGATTCTAGCTTTCAAGCAAGAACCAACGGAGCCATTGCATGAAATTTGGGAGAGATATCGGACTATGGTGAAAGTGTGCCCGAACAATAATATGACTGATGCTATGGTTCAACAAACTTTTTATAGGGGGATCAACACGGCGAACCAATGCATTATGAACCAACTAGCGGGAGGCAATTTCATGAAGTTATCTTTGGAGGAAGCATGTGAAGTAATGGATAAAATGGCCGACACTTCTTCGGCATGGCAAAGTCGGGCAAATGTACCTCAAGGAGACCCGAATGTTATTCATCTACATAAAGAGTTGCATGACCACGGACAAGCCATTGCCGAGCTCACTACTACCATGAATCAATTGGCAAAATCTCAACTTCAACAAGTGCAAAATCTGCGCCAAGTGAATTCTATGGAGAATGTGGCGATATTGAAAAGAAGGAATAGAGGGCAACAAGCGCAACAAAGTCAATATGATCAAAATGAGAACAACAATGATGGTGGGTTTTCTAATAATGGTTTTGACGATCAAGATGAGGATTGTCAATATGTGAACAATCTCCAAGGTAATAGAGGAAACCAAAACAACCAACAAAGGCGTTCCCAAGGCAATTGGGGAAACAATCAAGGAAGAGGCAATTGGAATAATAACAACAATAGGAATGATGGTGGAGATTGGAACAATCAAGGCAATAATTGGAACAATCAAGGAAACAGTGGTGGCAATTGGAGTGGCAACAACAACAATTAGGGGAATAATAGCAATCAAGGAGGGTGGAACAATGGTGGTAACAACAACAATCGGGGGCAAGGTTTTCAAAGAGCTCCCATGTACCAACAACCCAACAATCCACCCCCTTTCCATTCACAAGGATCAAGTTCTTCGAGCAATGTTCGAGCAAATGATGAAAAAGAATCAAGATTCGGATGCGCAACTAGCTTCTCATAATACTTCAATTCAAAACTTGGATGTGCAAATTGGCCAACTCTCTCAATCTTTGAACTACCGACATAAAGGAGCACTACCAAGTGACACGGTGGTGAACCCGAAGGGAGGGAACAATCATGTGATGGTCGTGACAACTAGGAGTGGAAGAGGCGGTATTGTAAATGCCTCAAATGAGAATCGAGTTGTGGATGCGGAAGCTTGTTTGAATAATGATGACATGCAAGTGAACGTTGACCGTGTGGTTGATGAACCTATAGCAACAAATGAAGTGAGGATTGAAATTGAGGATGAGGCCGGGATTGAGTCTCAAGATACCGTGAACCCGTCTAGGGAACACTTTATTGATATTCCCGAGCCATCTATTCCAAAGGCCAAGGTACCCTTGCCAAGGCCTCCTCCAACGTATCCTCAAAGATTGGCAAATAAAAAAGGAGATAATCAATTCAAGAAGTTCATAGAGATGATGAAGAGCTTGACCATTAATGTGCCATTAGTAGAGGCACTTAAACAAATGCTCGGGTATGCGAAGTTTATGAAGGATTTGGTGACGAAGAAGAGGTCAATGGATTGTGAAACGATAACAATGACTCACCAAGTGAGTGCCATAGTTCATTCCATGGTTCCCAAGTTAGAAGATCCCGGACCCTTTACTATTCCTTGTACTATCGGGTGCGCCAATTTTGCCAAAGCACTTTGTGATTTGGGTGCTAGTATTAATCTCATGCCATACTCCGTCTTTAAAACCTTGGGTATTGGACAACCTCGTCCAACATCAATAAGGTTGCAAATGGCAGACCGTTCTATGAAAAGGTCTTTGGGAATCATTGATGATGTGTTAGTGAGAGTTGACAAGTTTATTCTACCGGCCGACTTTGTCATACTTGATTGTGAAGTTGATTTTGAGGTTCCTATTATTCTTGGTAGGCCATTCTTGGCTACCGGAAAAGCTCTTGTGGATGTTGAAGCCGGTGAATTGACATTTAGAGTCAGTGATGAGAAGGTGGTCTTCCATGTGTGCAAATCCATGCGCCAACCAAATAGCACCAAAGTGTGCTCGTTTGTGGACATTGTCACGACGGTGATAGTGGATGACACAAGCACCATGATTAGTATCGAGGATCCTATTGAGGCGGTACTTCTAAACATGGAAACCAACGAAGATGCCGAACGGGTAGAATGTGTGAATGCTTTACATGGTATGGACTCGTACTCCTATGAGCCAAGGAAGTTATCATTGGATCTTGAGAACCGAAAGACTCCTCCTACAAAGCCATCGATTGAAGAGCCACCGGTGTTGGAGTTGAAACCACTTCCTCCTCACCTCAGGTATGAGTACTTGGGTCCCAATTTCACTTTGCCAGTCATTCTTTCTTCTTGCTTGACTAACTTGCAGGTTGACGCCACTTTGGCGGTTCTACAAATGAAGAAGCGAGCGATTGGTTGGACTTTGGCGGACATTCGTGGAATAAGCCCCGCATTTTGCATGCATAAAATTATATTGGAGGAGAATGCTCACCCATCATTGGAGCATTAAAGAAGATTGAACGAGGCTATGCAAGAGGTCATCAAAAAGAAATCATAAAATGGTTGGATGCCGGGGTGGTGTACCCAATCTCAGATAGTTCTTGGACTTCCCCGGTCCAATGTATTCCCAAGAAAGGCGGCATGACCGTGATCACCAATGCGAAGAATGAGATAATTCCCACTCGTACTGTTACGGGATGGAAAGTTTGTATGAATTATAGAAAGCTTAACAAGGTGACGAGAAAGGATCATTTTCCATTGCCGTTCTTGGACCAAATGTTGGATCGCTTGGCGGGTAGAGCTTATTATTGTTTCTTGGATGGTTATTTGGTGTATAATTAAATCCTCATTGCCCCGGAAGATCAAGAGAAGACTACCTTTACATGTCCCTATGGCACATTCGCCTTCTCTCGAATGCCATTCGGATTATGTAATGCCCCAGCCACATTTCAGAGGTGCATGATGGCGATTTTCACCGATATGGTGGAAGATATTCTTGAAATTTTTATGGATGATTTCAGTGTAGTTGGAGATTCCTTTGATGATTGCTTGGCAAATTTGGACCGTGTATTGGCTAGGTGTGAAGATACCAACTTGGTGCTTAATTGGGAAAAGTGCCACTTTATGGTGAAAGAAAGAATTGTCTTGGGACACAAGGTTTCAAAAGATGGCATTGAGGCCGACAAGGCAAAGATTGAAGTCATTTCAAGGCTCCCTCCACCCAACTCTGTCAAGGGTGTGAGGAGTTTTCTTGGGCACGTCGGTTTCTATCGGCGAATCATCAAAGATTTTTCCAAGATTGTGAACCCTTTGTGTAGACTTTTGGAGAAAGATGCAAAGTTTGTGTTTGATGAGAAATGCATGGAGTCTTTTGAGTTGTTAAAGCATAAATTGACAACTACCCCATAATCACCGCACCCAATTGGACTTTGCCTTTTGAACTAATGTGTGATGCTAGTGATGTAGCGGTATGTGCGGTACATGGTCAACGGCTCAACAAGATGTTCCATCCAGTGTACTATTCAAGTAAAACAATGAATGAGGCCCAGCGAAATTATACCGTCACGGAGAAAGAGTTGTTAGCCATTGTGTTTGCCATGGATAAATTTCGTCCTTATCTCATGGGGGCGAAGGTGATAATCCACACCGATCATGCCACCCTTCGGTACTTAATGACAAAGAAGGATTCCAAAGCGAGATTAATGAGATGGGTGCTTCTTCTCCAAGAATTTGATCTAGAGATTGTGGACCGAAAAGGGAGTCAAAATCAAGTGGCGGACCACTTGTCTCATCTAGAGGAGGAGGGGAGGCCTTCCAACGGCATTGAAATCAATGACTCTTTTCCGGATGAGCAACTTCTTGCGGTGTCAATGAATGATATGCCATGGTTCGCCGATGTAGCCAATTACCTTGTGTCCGGTGTGATTCCATATGAGCTCTCTTCCAACCAAAGAAAAAAGCTAAAGAGGAGAGTTTGGACTTTTATTGGGATGATCCGTACTTGTTCAAAATTTGCACGGATGGAGTGATTAGAAGATGTGTCCCGGAGAGCGAACAAATGAGCATCTTGGAAGCTTGCCATTCCTCTTCTTATGGTGGTCACCATGGGGGAGTAAGAACGGCCTCCAAAGTTTTGAGTTGTGGATTCTATTGGCCGACAATTTTCAAGGATTCTAGTGATCTAGTGAAGAGATGTGATGCATGCCAAAGAGCAGGTGGAATTTCAAAGAGAGATGAGATGCCCCTAAACACCATTCTAGAAGTTGACATTTTTGATGTGTGGGGCATTGACTTCATGGGACCGTTCGTGAGTTCTTGTGGAAACACATATATTTTGATAGCAGCGGACTATGTTTCAAAGTGGGTAGAAGCCGTGGCTCTTCCTAACAACGAAGCACGGAGTGTTGTTAACTTCTTGAAGAAATACATCTTTACAAGATTTGGAACCCCCCGTGCCATTATTAGTGACGGGGGATCTCATTTTTGTAACAAGTCTTTCGATGCATTGTTGACCAAGTATGGGGTTAATCACAAAGTCACGACTCCTTACCATCCCCAAGCAAGCGGTCAAGTTAAAGTTTCAAATCGGGAAATTAAAAGCATCTTATCTAAGACGGTCAATGCAAACAGGACCGATTGGTCCAAGAAACTAGATGATGTGTTATGGGCTTATAGGACGGCTTACAAAACGCCAATTGGTATGTCTCCTTACCGATTGGTGTTTGGTAAGGCTTGTCATCTTCTGGTAGAGCTTGAACATAAAGCAATGTGGGCCTTGAAAAAGCTTAACTTGGAATGGGATGTAGCGGCTAATCTCCGGGTTGATCATTTGAATGAGCTTGATGAGTTTAGATTTCATGCATACTCCAGCTCGTCCTTATACAAGGACAAGATGAAGTACCGTCACGATAAATATGCTCGAGGCAAGGAGTTCAAGATTGGTGACATGGTTCTTCTCTTCAATTCTCGATTGAGATTGTTTCCGGGAAAACTCAAGTCAAAGTGGAGTGGCCCTTTTGAGGTAGTAGCTGTGACCCCGTTTGGAGCTCTAGACTTAAAGAACAAGAATGGTGAAATCTTTCGGGTAAATGGGCATCGGGTGAAGCACTACTCGGGAAAACCGGATGACAGCCAGGTGGTGGCACTTTTGCACTTGAAGTGATGGTATGGTATTTTGCGTCGTGCCACGACGTTAAATCAGGTGCTTCTTGGGAGGCAACCCATGTGTTTTTATTTTTTTTTATTTTTTTAATCAATAGGATAAAATTTTTGAGCTAACAGTGTGTGAAATGTTGCAGGAAGTGTGTTGAATTAATGTAGGAAAAACAAAGTATTCAGCTCTCTGAAGTTTGGGCCACGCGGCCGCACTACAAAACAGTGCGGTCCGCGTGGGTTGAGAAAAGTGAAGCGCTGAGCCCAAGAAGACCCACGCGGTCCGCGTACCAAAAGTGTGCAGTCCGCGTGGGATGGACAAGAAAAAAAGGGCAAAATGGCAGTCTCTGAAGTTTGGCCACGCGGCCGCACCACAAATCAGTGCGGTCCGCGTGGAAGTTGGTCAAGTTGAGCAAGTCTCTGAAGTTTGCCACGCGGCCGCATGACAAAACAATGCGGTCCGCGTGGAAACTTAACCATTGAGAGGTTTCTGAAGATTAGGCACGCGGCCGCATGCCAAATCAGTGCGGTCCGCGTGACCTACCAGGTAAAATATGCACAAGGTAAAATCCTGCGCGGTCCGCGTGTCAAAAGTGTGCGGCCGCGCAGGTAGGTGAGTTCTGGGTCCCACATACTTTTCTATAAATAGGGACCTCTGGCCTTCATTAAACCTTTTGGCCAATTTTTATCCTGAGACCCAATTTCACTATTCATCTCTACCATCTGTGCTTCAATAACATCATTCAACCATCCTTGGTAACACTTCATCTTTGACTCATTGTATTCTTTATTTTAATTCATGATTTATGTTAGCATAACTTCTTAATTTCCTTATTTTCTTCTTGAATTTGATAACTTTGGGATCAATTAGAAAATTAGGGCTAATCTTAATTGTTAGAATAACTGAGTAGGGACACTTAGGATAGGATAGTGAACAAAATGGACCTAATTGAACAAAAATGTACCCTATCAGTTCTGAAATTTTGCCCTTTGCGGCCGCACACTTTTGGTGTGCGGTCCGTGTGAAAATCTGAAGACAAATGACACCTACGCGACCGCGGTCCAAATCAGTGCGGACCGCGTGCGTGAGGTTCAGAGAATGCTGCAAGTGTTAATGTCCTCTGTGCAGACCGCGTGCATTTTTGTGTGGTCCGCGTTGACCTCATGCGGCCGCACTACAAAACAGTGCGGCCCGCGTGGGTCAACTTCAGAGAGCCTGTTTATGGGGTGCTTGACCTGTGCGGACCGCGTGGCAAAAGTGTGCGGTCCGCATCGACCTCACGCGGCCGCAAGACAAAACTATGCGGTCCACGTGGGTCATCTTCAGAGATACCACTGGGTGATTGTTAAGCCAGTGCAGAACGCGTGTCAAAAGTATGCGGTCCGCATGGTTCCTGATCTTCACTGTGCTTGTTTCAATTATGATATTCTGTTATTGTATACTGCTCAATTGCTTCGACTAACCAATCTAGATTGTATTTTTGCAGGCAATGAGGAAAATGTTAGCACAGCGTGTGGGTAAACAACCCGGGAGGGGTGGACCCTCCCAAGGGGGAAAAGGCAAACGGATAGTCAAACTCACCCCGGAAGCCCGGAAAAATATAAAGAAAACCCGAAAGATCATTCGGGAAGCTGATAGAGCGGCCTCTCGTTCCACGGGGAGTGATTACGTGCCTTCAAGAAGTATCACATCGGAGGCTGCCCCCTCCCACATAGAAGTTTCAGTGCCTCTCATTCCATTCGCATCCCTAGAGGGAGATCAACCCACAGAGGCTACTTCCGAGGCCACTTCCAAGGCCACCTCCAAACCAGTCAATGTAGTCTCGGACTCGTCTGATGAGTCTCGAGCTGACAAGCCAAACAGTGATGATGAATACTCCACTTCTCCCACAGCTTCATTATCAGGGGAGAGTGGAGGCCAGGGTGAGGGAGGTGAGCCACAAGTTGGAGGGATAGAGCGGACCAGGGACCCCAATGTGTGGGCGGACATATTTATTAGTCAACAGGCATGGTACAAGTTCCGAGAGTGGTGGACAAAGAGGAAGTTGATCCCAGAGCGGAGGTTTATAGATGTGGACTTGCTTCCGCACAACCCTCATATGCAAGCACAGTTTCATGCGAGAGAGGGTTGGGGTTTCTTCACAGAACGGGTCGAGAATGCTAATGAACATATGGTGAAGGAGTTCTATGCCAATATTCACCATCTAGTCCGGGACTCCACTGCCACCAAAAGGGTCCGGACAACCTTAAGCCGGCCAAAAAGGGCCAAGCCACCACCTCCACCACAACTGGCCAGTCTGAGGAGCCAGCTGTCACCACTACTGAGCAAGCTACTCCATTACCTCCAGGACCATCTACAACACCCTCCTCTTCCACAGCTGATCCGGAGATTCCAGTCTCCAAGACGCACAAGTTCACGGCCAACCAGCTGTCGTATACTTTAACTAGTCTGAACAACTGGATGTCAGCTGCGACATCCAAGTTGTCTACCTTGACGACAGTGGTTCAGTCCTATAGTACACCTGTGACGGTGGAGGTCCCAGCTTCTATTGAGAAGACACTGAAGAAAATCCTGGACAACCAGGAAAAGATGATAAAGAAGCAGGATGCTTTGGAGAAGGCGGTTGACTCACATAGCAAGGCAATCAAAAGCCTTGCTAAGGAGCACCGAAAGCCGAGGAAGACCAAGGCCTCGACAGAGTCAGTGGCTGAGATTAAAGAGCAGGTGGACAAACTGGTAGCTGACCAGTTGCCCCTTGATCTCCTATTTGGTGAGCCATCCATAAAGCCATAGCCAGAGCAGCCACCGGAGGAGCTTAGGCCACGCAAGAAGAGGAAGCTCCCAAACACTAAGGAAGTGGTCATCAGATTAGCTCCTAAGCAGCCCGAGCAGCCTGAGGGATCTCCCAGTGCACCTACAGTAGGACCAGTAGCAGCAGATGAGCCTCCTCCAGAGCAGGCAACTGTCTAGTTGCACCACAGCAGGTTGGGGACCAGTCTGAGGTCCCCACCACTATAGCGGATGAGGGAGCCAGTGAGATCCACCATGTTGATCAGGCTTGAGGGGCCATCTATATCCTTTATCTTTTCTCTTTATTTGATAGTTAGCATTGGGGACAATGCTAGCTTTTATTCGTGGGGGTGTGCCCTACTTTTTGATTTTTGGGTTGTATATATTTGACTGCCTTTAGTACATTCGTAGATGTAGTATTTGTATATATTTTAACGCTTTCATCTACTTTAGTTTCATTTTCGAACACTCTTTTGATTGTATATATGGATCCATCTTTGTTCATAGTTCATTTGTTCTTTTTCATCTTTTGATCGTTCTCGTAGAAGCATTAGTTTTTATTTTCAATAAACCCTTGGTTTTCTAAATGCCACGGTTCTTTCCAAGGGTAAAGTGTTGTGTGAACCGGGTGGCTCTTCCCTATGATAGATAGCGTGACAACTTTCTTAAGGGTTGAGTCAGTTTTTTTCTTCTTATTCTTGTTTTTCAAACCTTTCTGTTGGTTAAGGGTACCTCGGGCAAACTTCACTTGGGCCTAGCACATTTGTCTCCGATCTTATGGTCAAAGACATCAAGTTGTGTCTAGATTGGTGAAAGTTGTGTCCTTGAGAGTCTTGTGTTGATCGAACAACCATCGATTGGTCATATGAACCAAAGTGTGCTTGAATCTATTCCGAGGATGTTGTAGGACTTCGACTCTATGTCTTGGTGATCTCTGAGTGTAAATGTGGTGAGAAAGTATAATTGTGAGCCCAAGCACTGTACCAATGGTCTAGAACTTACCCCGAATGTTTGTTGAGGCGAAATCCTAGGTGAAACTTGACTTGAGAAGTAAATGTAGGCCACCTTTGATCCAAATGAACATAGCATGAATCATTCCTTCCAACCTACCAATAAATGAATCCTTAGTCACCCATTTTGAGCCTAAAGCCTTATTTCTTCATAAACCAAAGTGCAAGCCTATACCCAATTTAGACCTTCTCTTGGCACCCAAAGACCTTCCCTTAAAGTGATTGCAAAAGCATAAGTTTGGGGGAGGAAAGACAAGATACAAACAAGGAAGGCACCAAAATGGCAAAAAGGCACAAATGCAATAAGAAAAAGAAAAGGCAATGAAGAAAAAGGAAACAAAGAGAAAAACAAGCGAGAAGTTGAAAAAGACCCAAAATGGGAGACCAAAAAGTGTTGATAAGTGAAAAAGGAAGAAGGACAAATGATAATTAATGGATCAAAGAGATAGTGCCAAATTGCAAAATGGAAGAGTGCCATGGTGCCTCTCTTTCACCCCTTAAAAGAGGAAATGCCAAAAAAAGTCAAGAAGGCGTTCTATGAATGAATCAAAAGAAATGCTTTAGGGAAGGTTGAACCACTAAGAACCAAAGTCTTACCCTACCCAAAAAGCTTTCACAATGACTCCCAAAAAGTCCTATATGATCTCAAGTCAAGAAGAGCCTACATTAGTGGATACTTACATAAAGGGCATGCATATGGTATCTAGTGTCGGGCTTAGGGTCTCTTCCTTGAGAGCGCGAGTGTGAAATTCCCCACATTGATATTGAGTGCAAATACCCTAAAAGGTGAGATGCATTTGGGGAGAGCCGAAGGTGTGTGAGTTTGGGGTCCACAATAACCAAAGTGCTTGAGAAAGGCTCCTTGATGGATCGAGTCAACCCTCGAAGCTCTTGTGTCACACTTGAACCAAAATGCTTAAAAGTTTTCAAAAAAAAAAAGGTGTCAATGATACATTTGAATTAGGGGCAATTGTTAGTCCCAATTCATGTTTGTGAGGTTACCCTCGGACAAGTAGGGGTTAATTGGTGTCTTTTCTCTGAAGGTTAGGTCTTAGTTTTGATTTGCTTGAGGACAAGCAAAGGTTTAAGTTTGGGGGAGTTGATAACTAGGAATTTTGCATGATTTTGAACCCCGCTTTACCTTAGCTTTGTGCAATAAATATGTTTAAGTGGCTCTGAACTACTTACAAGTGCGCTAATTTGCAGGTTTGCACGAATAGAGGATGAATACCATCAAAGCAACTCAAAAAGGAGTGAAACCGGCAAAGTGCCAACAAAAAGAAGAATGGACTTCAAGGAAGCCTGTGCGGACTGCACTGTTTTGGTGTGCGGCCACACAGGCTAGTTCAGAGACCCGGTAGAATCAAGCTAAGCCTGTGCGGACCGCACTGTTTTGGTGTGCGGCCGCACAGGTTAGTTCAGAGACACAAGAGAATCAAGCAAGAGCTGCGCGGACCGCACTGATTTGGTGTGCGGCCGCGCAAGTGAACTTCAGAGAGACCTCAAATGCAGATCAAACCCACGCGGACCGCGAGACAAAATAGTGCGGTCCTCATTACTGTGCTCACGTGGCCGCAGGACATCTCAGTGCGGTCCGCGTGTATCAAGGATCAGAAACCACGCAAGCAGAGGATTTGCACAATGCGGCCGCATGACAAAAGTATGCGGTCCGCGTCACTGTTCCCACGTGGCTGCGTGCCAAAAGTATGCGGTCCGCGTGCTTGTTCCAGAAGAGACCTTCAATAGTCTAGTTAACCTACGCGGCCGCACGACAAAAGTGTGCGGTCCGCATGAGCCCAGTAGGGGCATTTTTGTCCGAAAATTTTTGGGTAGTATAAATAGCTTCTTTTTCTTTTTTTAGGTCAGATTTTATGATACACTGTAGCGGAAAAGCTCGTGAGGAACCTATTTACGCCTATTTTAGGCAATTTTGTACAAGTTTAACCTTGAATCTCATTTCCTATTAATTATTATGGCATTTTTAGCTTTAATTTCTTCTTCTTATTCTTTTTCTTCTTCTTCATTTTCCATGTCTAGCTAAACCATAGCTAGGGTTGTAGCCCAACCCTAGTGTGGGTAATTGATGGGTTAGGAGATTCAATGCATGGGTGATTATGGGTAATTGGTTTTGGGTTGTATGAATGTATTTATTTGGATTTTGTGGTTGCAAACATGAAGTCTACAAAAGTGGGTTTGGTCTCTACTTGAGAAAGAGGGGCTAAAACCTCTCATTCAATCCCAACAAGACTTTAGGATGGACCCATGAGAATGGTAGTCCTAAGTAACGGGTATAAACCTCGAGAGAGTAATTACCCTACTTGAGCCTAGAGTTGCTTGGGCAAATTGGCCTACCCAATTGGTCTCGAGAGAGCCAATTGGGCAAAATTGTTCTCTCTACCGAGAGGTGTGAGAATGAAAGTATAGAGCAACGGCTATCCTAATATCCCATGTATCATCTTCGCATTAAAATCCCATACCCGTTAGTTATCCCACCTGGGTGTGAGCTACTTCCCTAGTCCCCTTTATCAATTAGAAAAATCATACTTAGAAATAGTCTTTAGCATAATTAGACAATTCAATAGTAGAAAACAAAATAGTTGATACTTTGAAAACCTCAAAGATGTTAGAAGCTAATCTAGAAGTCAAGACTCAACTCTAGTGCAATACGATTATCACTCCAAAATTCTAACTCCCTGTGGAAATTGACCCTGTCACTATACGGGTAAGAGTTTGAGTGCCCACTCATACCTTCGGGTTTAGTTTGCCACAATCAACGACGAGATGGGTCATCACATCCTCCCCAACTAAAACAAACGCTCGTCATCGAGCGGATCAAGAAACATACCTGGAACCTCAAACAAGTACGGATATGTGCTCAGCATCTCCTGCTCGATCTCCCAAGTAGCCTCCTCCATAGGCCGACCTCACTTCGACCTTAACTTCCGAACCTGACGACCCAAAATAGCCACTGGCTTTACGTTATATGTCAAAGTATTATCCAACTGAACTGTGCTGGAGTCAAAAACATGAGACGGGTCCCCAACATACTTCCGGAGCATAGATACATGAAATAGCAAATGCACGCTAGACAAGCTGGGTGGCAAAGCAAGCTCATAAACCACCTCCCCAATCCTCCTAAGTATCTCAAAAGGCCCAATGAACCTTGGACTCAGCTTCCCTTTCTTTCCAAACTGCATAACGCCCTTCATAGGCGAAACCTTCTATCATGCCCCAAACTCGAGCGACATGATCGGCGCCTGACCGGGTAGCCCCGGTTAAGCGGACCTGGGTGCCTTTCTATCCCACGCGTTACCCCTGTATTGATTAATTCTCATGAACCGAATATCTTACCAATTATAACTGATTTCACAATGTACAAACATAACCATACGATTGATTCATTAACAAGTTTATATATATATATATATATATATATATATATATATATATATATATATATATATATATATATATATATATATACATAGGCCACAATCCCATAGTTACATGTCTACGGAGCCTCTAGGATACAAAAGGGAATACAATACTTTCCGGTAACAAGGCTCCGGCTATACCTTACAAAAATCAAAATGAAGTCAAGAAAAAAGGTGGCATGAGCCACGCAGGGCCCCGAGGAAGAAAGGGGGCTCACCAAAACGGGCAGTGGAAGATGAAGAATACTACTGCCGACGAGCTGAAGTTCCTACTACTGATCCACCTATAATCATAACACGAATGTAGCGTCCCCGGCAAAAGGGACGTCAGTACACTAGAATTGTACTGGTATGTATGGACAAACTTTGTCCCAAGTAAACTCAAGCCATTAAACAAGTAATCATGATGATAAGACAGCCAATAAATTACACCAAGAATTAATTAAGCCAGTCAACCATGTTTTTCACATTTTTCTCATTTCAAATAATTCTCAACACAAAGCACGTTTGATGATCAACAACCAATCAATCACGTAAAACACAAGTAGTCAAACAAAGGGGCAATCAGTGCCCCACAGGTTGCAAACTCTCCTGCTATCTCCTTTCACAATTTCACATCAATGATTTTATATTAATTTAAATAGCGATTTCGATCATTTTCCATCCTTATTACCTCGTCCACCCTTATTACCTCGGCCACCCTTATCACCCTAACCCACACCTTATTACTTCGTGTTGCGGCGCGCAACCCGATCCCACCGTGCAGTTTCAAACACAACAATCACAAACAGCAAATAAGGCACTACACAAAATTACAACAAGTTCAAATAAGCAACTTACAATTCGGTTCATATTCTCAAATACTTTTCAAACTGATATCACAACCAAGTTACCATGTTTCCATATTCGAGAGTACCCACTCAAGTATGTTCAACAATTTACCATAATTCAAGTGTTTCATCTCTTTCCACAAGAAACCATATATGCCACCACAACAATTGTTCTCAGTTCTTTACCAATTCTGATTCCCTTGTTATCTTTCAATTCATGTTTCATACCACACCACATGTAGTTCAGTCATCAATTGAATACCCAACAACAAATCAAAGAATTGCATACAATCTCTCAAATTAACACATGCCAAACAATTTTCACACATATGGGCGATTTTACAAGAATCAAAATTAGCCATACATACCTGGTGTCAGATTTTCTTCCTTTAACCTCCTACTGTATGCTTACCGAAGTTATCCTATCTTTGCCGACCTTATTTTGTAGACTCTTACATCTATTCACTTCCTTTTTACTAAAAATCAAGTTCAATAATCATGCATGAGTGTTAAATTCCATTTTCAAAAGCTATTACACGCAAACCTTTCTTTACCCATTTTAAAACTGAAAATCAGAGAAAATAGTTAGGGTTTTTACCTTGTAAAGGTTTGGGGAATATGAATCTTTTCCCTAGGATCCTTTGGACTAAATGTTTGGAACAATTCTTGAAGATAATAGACTTCTTTCTCTAAAACCCCTCTCTCCTCTCTCTAGTTTTTGTAAGACAACGTGAGAACAAATGAAGCTTGAAAGTATTTTATTAAAGAAGGGGTCGGGTAAAAAATTTACAAAAATCTGGGCCGAGTCAATTCGATCGCAGAATCAACATGTGGTCCGCAGAATGGACCGCAGAATTGCCTCAAAATTGCATATGTTCTGTTACGGAATGCGACCAAAATGCGGTCCACATTCTTGATCTGCGGTCGCAGAATGCACCGCATATTTGACACTCAAAAACCCTCGAGAAATTATGCGGTAGATCTGCGGTCCGCAGATCCATTCTACGATCGCATATCGATCGCATTTTCAATACCATTTTTGAAAACATTCTGTTAAGCTCTGCGGTAGGAATGCGGTCCGCATAACAGATCTGCGGTCGCATTCCTGACCGCAGAATCGACACTTTTTGGAAAAATTGATTCTTTGGAATTTTGAAACTTAAATTACTACCAAGGGTCCAAACCGCGGCGAGCAAGCTCGCCGCGAAGAATTCTACCCATTCCTAACATATTATTCGGACCATGACACCACAGCGACTAGATTTTTAAGCACAAAAATTTAACGCTGTCTTACACCTTCAACAAGACCTTCTCGCCCACCATATAAGATACATCTCGAACCTTCTGATCTGCATAACTCTTCTGACGCGATAGAGCTGTACGAAGTCTCTCCTGGATCACTTTCACCTTATCTAAGGCATCCTGGACCAACTATGTCCCAATAGCCTAGCCTCGCTGGGCTCAAACCAACCAACCGGAGATCTATAATGTCTCCCATATAAGGCCTCATACGGTGCCATCTGAATGCTGGACTGATAGCTGTTGTTGTAGGCAAACTTTGCAAGTGGAAAGAACTCAGACCAAGAACCTCCAAAATCAATAACATAGGCACATAACATGTCCTTCAATATCTGAATAGTATGCTCGAACTGCCCGTTCGTTTGAGGATGAAACGTGCAGCTCAATCCCATAAATATCTTTACAAATCAGGCCCTCGACCTAACTTAATCATAAACCTCTCAATCCACTCGAGCTCTTAAAAAAACAGGCTACTCTGCCCAAAACAACATTTATATGCATCAAAACATAGTAATAAAGATTGAGTTATGAAATCATTAAGTATAACATGACTGAATATAGATTTGCAATAAAAACAGCAAGAAGATAGTAAGAAAAAGGCCCATAAGGGTCCAAACAACTCTAGCACAAGGCCCAAATGTGGCATCAACCCAATTTACAGTAACTCTTTCTAAAACACATATGTATCATATAGTTTCAACTAAATACGCAACTTCATAGTTGCTACGGAACGGACCAAGTCACAATCCCTAATGATTCGTGCCCATAATCTTGTAACATAGAATGTACGTCACCTAAAAATAGTAAAACGATATGAAATCCAGGGATTCATACCCTCAAGGACTAGATTTACAATCATTACTTACCTCAGATCGGTCAAATCTCTACTCTGTGATGCTCTTGCCCCTCGACTCGGCCTCCAATCTCTCTGTATCTATCACAACCAGAACAATACCATCAATATGCGCTATGGAATGAATTCCACAGAAAAACTATAAAATTAAGCACAAATCATGAAATCCACTCAAACCCAGCCTACGGGCCCACGTCTCAAAATCCGACAAAGGCCCTTTTACTCACGAGTCCATACATATAAAAATTATCAAAATCTGGCTCCATTTGACCCCTCAAATCCTCAAATCAATTCTCCAAAATCCCAAGCCCTAACCCCTCATTTTCACCCTAATCTTTACTAATTACATGATTAAACAACGGAAAATCAACGTTTATACAAGTATTAGGGCTCAAGAAACTTACCTCAGTGATAATCCCTTTAATCACTCTTCAAAATCACCCCAAAAGCTCTAAACCCGTCCTTAAAATGGTGAAAATGAGCAAAATTTGCAAAGTTTTCAATTTATACGTTCTGCCCAGCAAAATCGCATCTACGATCAAAATACCTGTGTCTGTGACGCTGCATCTACAGAGAAACCATCGCAAGTGCGGATTCTACTTACTCCTCAAAATCCGCATCTGTGGCCAGCTTCTTGCATATGCGGCCTCACAGGTGCGCTGAATACTCACACCTATAAATGTAGCCCAGACCACTCCTACCCGCACCTGCTGGCCTCTTTCCGCTTTTGCGGACCTCGCACCTGTGGTCTCCTTTCCGCTGGTGCGAAAACACGAGTAGAATCATATCAGCAGTTTTCATGAACTTTCAAACACCAAAAACCAATTTGTCAACCATCTGAATCACACCCGAGGCCCTCAGGACCTCAACCAATAATACCCATAAGTCACATACGAACTTAGTTGAACCTTCGTAGCACTCAAAAGAACGTCAAAACACCAAATTACCCTCGAATTCAAGCCTAAGAACTTCTAAACTTCCAAATTCTATAAACGACGTCAAAACTTACCAAATCACCTTCGAATGACCTAAAATTTTGCACATACGTCACAAATGATACTACAAAACTATTTCAACTTTTGAAATTCCATTCCACTACCGACCAAAATCACCAAATTTCCAACTTTTGCCAATTCATGCTAATCTACACAGATCTCCAAATCATATTCCGAATGTGCTCCTAAGTCCAAAATAGCCTAACGGAGCAAACAGAACTATCAAAATTTAAATTCGATGTCGAATACTACATATTACCAATTGGGTCAAACCTTTTAAATTTAAAACTTCTAGTTGAGACCGTTCTCCTAAATTAATTCCGAATAACCTAAAAATTAAAACTGATGATTCTCATAAGTCATAATACAGCATACAGAGCTACCCATGCCCTCAGACAACCGAGCGAAGTACAATTGCTCAAAGCGACCGGTCGGGTCGTTCCAATTAGACAATAATGATATACATTAGCAAAGTAATAGTTAGTTGATGCAATTAATATTTCAGTCTAGAGATTGATGATACACCTTTATGAAAGCTTATAAGTATTTATGTGTAAACCCTACAAGTGAATTTTATATCCGTCACATAAAAAATGTTAAGCGAAAGTCCAAAGAAAATAATCAGTGAATTAAGTTGTCAGTAATTTAATTTATTTGATTAGTATTTGAATTTTAACACGGGGAATTAAACAATGGAAAAATTTCAAAGTTGAACTGAGGAGTGCAATTATGAATTTTTAGTGGAATAGTTCGTAATTTATAATGGTAGTATTAATTGGTATATTTCGAATTGAGTCCATAATATGAAGCCTTGTTATTAAAAGAGGAAAAAACATATTTGGACAATATGTAAGAAATTTTTACATAACTCTAGTAGCAATTAGCAATTAACAAATATGGCAGCTTATTAACTACATTTCTAGCATAAACCTATAATGCTGGACTAATACCATTAAAATAAGAATCAGTAATTAATGTTAATCCACATAACTTTTGGAGTTTTTCCTACAATTTTCTCTCCCCCATTTAATGTTGTGTAGTGTGTACCTTAAAACCCTCATTTTCTCCTCTTTTTTGAATAGTTGTATAGTTATAAAAATTTTCCACCCTAAATCTTTTCCTTTTGCGTCTATTCAATCCAGCTTTTGTTTTCAATTTATTACTTATTTCATTCCTCCTTCAAGTAATTAGTTTTACCTCTATTTTTATATTTATATACACGTAGTATATTAAATTTAATTATTCATTGTGTTATATAATTATTAAAACATGCTGAATAATGATGGTATATATGAATATATTATAGTATATCTTAATGGTATATATAGATTATATTATACTTGTGGATAACTGTTGTATATAGCGTATTTTATTGGTATAATATGAAGCTTATAATATAATATTATTGGTATAGTATTTGTATTATTTGGCTATATATAGTATATAATTCTTTTAACATTAGTTGTTTAATGCATGAACATAAACGATGTATATTCAGCATATATTAAATTTAATAAGTCAAT
This sequence comes from Nicotiana noctiflora, assembly GCA_032618575.1. NCBI lineage: Eukaryota > Viridiplantae > Streptophyta > Magnoliopsida > Solanales > Solanaceae > Nicotiana > Nicotiana noctiflora. Next base: position 40,331 of record JASVEL010007817.1, on the reverse strand, counting down.
TAACTGTATTGAATTATTTTATATATTTAGTGTATATATACCTCATATATACTACCTCAAGGATAAACCACTGCCACCGTAACTCCATCATACACAGCCTTCACCACCGCACCCGTCAATCTTCAAAAACACCATTCAACACATCATTTTTTAAAGGAGAAGAAACAAGAAGGAAGCAAAATGAAGAATAAAAGGAAAAAAACGAGAAACATAAAAAATCAACTTCAATAGCCACTAATATCTAAAATAGCTTTCTATTTGGTCAAAACATGTATTCACGAAGAATAAATAACGATCAAGATCTACTAATTCACATTAATAGTGTTCTCATATGCTACCAGAAAAACGATACTGATTTTTGATTGGTAACAACATAACAGTCAAATGCTGAAAAGATTAATGGAGATGTAGCTTAGGTTGCAAGAAGAGAAATTAGAAATTAGGTTGAGGGTTGATAAATATGGTGATAAGAATAAAAAAGAATTCCATAATTTGTGGAGTTAATTTATTACTCTGAAACATAATTTTTTCATTAGGCTAATAATGTAAAAAAAAGTGCTATTTATGGAATAAACTAGAAGTGATTCTATTTTTCTAAATAGTTTTATGAAAAGGATCAAGCGTGTAAAAAACTCTTAATAAAATACTAGGGCCATATGCTCGAATAATTAAGAATTAAATGGAATTCTATTTCTTGGTGGAAAAAGAAGACCCAACAGGTTTAGAAAAAATGTTTTGAACCCTAAAACATGTGGCTACATAAAGGGGGTCTTATTCCGTAAGGAGGCTATGTTTTTACTATACATTTTTCCTACAAGAAACTTGCCCACACGAGTTTTTTCAATTTCAGGTAATATTCGGGTCACAAGTAGAAGATTGTGGAATTGAGGCTGATCTCGTGGACAACTTGGCTCTTGCTTGGAGGTTCCTATCGCGATCGCGGTCACCTTCAAGAGTAAGTATCAATTTTATGTTTAACTAAAATATGTGATTATGTGTTGTCTATATTCCATGCAAATGATTGTGGCTAGGGCTATTCATCTAGATCGAATATCCGAAATCCAACCCGATCCGCTCAATTTCGAATTTTAAATTTCGGATTTCAGATATTTGGATTGGATTCGGGTTATGTATTATAATATTTTGGATATTCAGATTGGTATAATTTTAATTCGATCAGATCCGAAATCCAAAATTATATGAACAGACGTAGAAACTACTAAAATTTTAGGGTTGGGAAGTATTTCATTTTTGAGAATTTTTCACAAAAGGCATTCATTAAGACCTAATTAGCAATAAATAGAAATCCTTTTCTATATTACGTGATATAGATATGTTTTACGTTATTTTATGATATATATAGTGTATTAAACGAATTGTATTCAATAATACAACATGAAATGACGCCGCACAAACAGGGATTCCTGTAAATCATGATCTGTATTTAGGTGTATTAAGCTGTATTAAGCGGGAAAAAAGTAACGTCTCAGCGCAAATCATGGGAAAGTGAATATGTATTTAGGTGTATTAAGCTGTTGTATTAAGCGGCGTCATTTCACAAAAAATGGGAGTTATACCATAAATTGGTGAGAGAAAAATATTTTGTACCATCTAATAAGGCTTAAATATAGGAAAGTATTAAATTTAAATTTTTTGCTACAAAATAAAAAAGGTTATTATATTATATAAAATCTAAAAAAGGTATTTATATGTTATAAATAGGGTACTAACATATTCTATAGGTGATAAAATTTCCTTATTTTTTTTACGGCCTAGCCCACTTCGCACTTAGGATTGGTATAATTCAGATTGTGGTTTGAAATGTTAAGCAACATTTGCAACGTCTTTGGAAACTCCTATGTTGGTGTGCGCTTTAAGCCCTTAGCAGTTAGTGGCATCTGCTATAACAATCTTAATTCATTCTTGTTTTAATTGATAAGCACCAATCTTAAGCCATAATAATTCGGATCCAATCCGACAATATAAAATATTTATTCGATCAAAAGTTTAAAATTCAATCCGATCCAATGTTAATCTTGATTAGATACGTATTGTATTTTGTAGAATTCGAAATCCGAAATTCCAATATGAAATATGCAAAATCCAATCCAATCCGTCCATGCACATCCCAATCCTGGCTATTTGCTTTTGCTGTTTATACCTGTTTTCTCCGCTCTTTAACTAATTAACCTTTTAAAAACAAACGATTTACTTCTGGAAGGAAATGGATTTGAATGGAGCGGAGTATTCATATATCCGAACCCAATTAATTTGGGTTTGGGGTGTAGTTAATTGATTTATTGAAGAAAGAGTTGGCTTTTTAAAAGGATTTTACTGGTTAGAGGGTTTGGAGTTTTAGGAATGATTGAACTATAGTGGCTGATACAATAGCACAACAACTTGTTTGAAAACATACTGGATCAATTCCTGTATTTACCTTGTCCAACGAGTTTGCTATAATATATGAGTGTTAAAAATGTGGGTTGGATAAGATTTGGACTGATTAAAACGGATTGACTGAATGATTGGATTATGACATGATTCACCTAAAGTTTGCCGAGTTGAAGTGTAGGCCCGAGATGAGACTAAACAATGAGTGATAACCTAACTTGCCCAAATTAAAACCATTTTTCATTTTTTTTTTTTAAATTTGTTTAGTTGCCAAATCAAGCTAAAAAGAGCTTCTGTTTTCTTTATAAACCGATAGCAGATAAATAGAAACCAAACCAACAGATATTTTGTTTCTACTTTTAACAATTTTTTTAAAAGTGTGTGAAACTGCGTGTTGCTTATTTGAGAGCTATTATTGGACATTGAACCATGATGATTCCTAATTGTAAAGAAGAAGACAACAAAATGTTAAATAAATACACTATTTTTTGTTTTTTGTTTTTGTTTTGATGACTCAGATTTTTCTAAGGTTCAAGCCCTCCTTCTAGTGTTAGATTTTATATCTTTTTACCTATAAAAAAAGAAAATAAATCTGGGACCAACCCTTAGTGGAAAATGGTCGGATCGGGTCAGATACGATTCGGGTTGAAAACGATTAATGAAAAAATGAATAAATAATTCAACCCGACCTATATTTAATATGAATATAGTTGAGATAATAGCAGATAAGCTTTTTATTACCAGTGATTTTGCATAGACTAAGCAAAATTTATCAATCTTCTTAGCAGCCATATCTTATGTCCTCCTACATGAGGTATCTAGTTGGTTTAAGACTTGATTTCTACATCGTGGTTGGTGTCTCACTCAATTCTGTCTCAATCTCAAACTAGTTGGGTTTGGGTATATTGGGATTCACAGAGGGGAATGATACACATGTTGTGACAACTCTCATACACAAATTTGCACATATTCAGACTGAATTTGCCAGGAATTTGTTCCACATTGTCTAAACTCTAAAATAATTACACTTAGTTTCTGAAATTACCTTTTGATCCTTTGCTAAAAGTTAAAACCAAACAGATGGATATAATGTGGAATTGAAAAACAAAAATGTGAAAGTAGATGAATCAAATGCCTCGCACTTTATAGTTAGCGCTGGGACGTATTTGATCGTAAGCAACTTATACTAGAAATAAAGCTACTACCAAGATTCCTGGTGCCCACCTGACAAGACATGTCTTTTCACTTAGAAAATATTTTCAAAATTTCGGTGCAAGACTGAAGTAATATTGTAACTAAGACTGGCACGTGGGCCGGTTAGACCCGGGCTTGGCCCAGGCCCGTGAGCCCATATGGATAATGAGCCTAACAGTTTAAACCCTGGACCGTGGGGGGTGGGCCTGCTAAGTGGACCGGTTCCTTGAAAAAGCTCATTAGGATCGGGAATGTTTGGGCCCGGGATCAGGTGCTAAGTGGGTTGGTTCAACCGGTTCAAACGGGGCTCAAAAGGCCCCAACAGTTATTTTTTTGGGGAACTTACACAAATATCTCAAATAAATTTCAACTTACCAACCTTTAGCCACATTGGTCACATACTTATTAAAACTAGTCAACAAAAATTGAAAAATCCAATAATTCGGTTCTTTCTCTCAAAGAATCACATGCAAAAATCACCTTTCATATTTTAAAGCGTGATTAGCAACACTACATACAAGACGAAAAGAAAATTTCATAGATGAGGTAGCAAATAAGGTGATGAAATTCAAAAATATATACAATATTTCAAGAATCTAAACAAAAAAGGGAATTTTTTCAATGGGTATAGTAAAATTCATTGAAAATATATAGATAAGTCAATATACAAAATTTGAGGAAGATTGGAGGTGATTTAGAATGATTTTGTAACAAAATTCGTAATTAAGTCGAGTTCAAAAAAGTCTTCTGCGACATATGTATCACGCATGTATCTCACACACAGGTATATAAGAATATACATGTGATACACAATTGATAGAAATATGATACATATGTGATACACAACTGATACATAGTGTGGTGATACACATATCATTTTTTTATATTCAGTTTTTACTTCGTACTTTCAATTCAAACCACCTCAAAATTTTACCAAATTATCCTAAAACTGAGATTCAATCTCCTTAAGTTGTGTCCAATCTATTCTAATAGCACTTACTCAAAACAAAGTAAGACTTTGATTATTTTTTACTACAAATAGCTAATTGACTAATTTGGCTAATATTAGTAATATTTTATCAATTGACTAATATTTGGTGGACATAGATGGTAACACCCTATTTTGTTTTTTAAAAAATCCATTTTTTTAGCCGTTGCAACATTTAAAAAATGGGTGTTGGCCTGCAAAAATAGCCGTTTGGGCTTTCTAAAATAGCCATTTAACCCCCATACCAACTTTGATTTAACCCCAATTTTTTTATAATTATACCTTTTCCTTATTTTCAAATAAATACCGCTCATTCTCTTTTCTCACAAAATCATCAATCTCTCTCATTTCTCAAACTCAAATTGAAGTATTCAAGTCTACACTCATCTCTCGTTTCTACTCAAATTTTTATTTCAAGTTAAATCATGCCCGATGATTCTAGAGTGTGCCCATTTATTTTGGAACACTTTAATGTGGTAGAAAAAAATAAAGAAGTTTACATAATAAAGTGTAAGAACTGTGATCGAATTTATACTCATCGTCCAAAGTTGGAGGGTAAAGGCTGTTTAAGGAGGCATATAAAGAGTTGTCTTGCGCGTTCTCCAGACATTCATATTTAAGAGTTTAAGTTGATTTGAAACAATTTGTTTTATTTTTAATTATTAGACGTATTATGCTTAATATATTAGTTTGTTAGATTAATTTGAAGTATTACGTTGAAGGCATCAAACTTTAATTTGAAGTATTAAATGTAAAATTTAATTTGCAACATTTATATATATATATATTAGCACCTTGTTATGCTCATTCCATTGGGGGAGGGAAAACAAAGAAATATTGGATCATGTTTTGTTAATGTCATAATAATAAATATTTATAACGCATTCCTTTGAATATCTTTTACAATTTTTTGTGTTTTAAATTTGAATTAAATTTTTTAAATCACAACTATATAATATAATTTATAAGAAATTGCCTTAAATAAAAAATTTAAACAAATAAATAGGCAATTCCCACTTAGCCCGAGACCATTAGTCCATCGCCCTGGTCTGGTTACATCCAAAAGCCCACAAATCCTGGGATCATTAAGCCTGGGCCCATATAGGACTAGCCCACGAGGCTCATTCAGGCCCGGGCCTGGCCCGTTTGCAAGCCTTATCTAGAGGGGACAAGCCAAGAATATTACCACTTAGGCCCACATAGGTCCGGGATCAGCCCACTTAGTCCGGGACCATTAGTTCGTAGTCCCGGTCCTGATCCGGTGACCTCCAAGGATAGTGATTCCATAAAATTTTTGGAAATGTTTTCTTTTTACACGAGCCATCAATTAGACCTAACTTATTTCTTCCTAATAATGCAACACGCATAGTTCGATTCTAGATTGAGTAGTTCTCAAGACTTGTGAGTTGAAACGAGATGATCTGAATCCTGCTCACATCGGCAGGAGACAGGATCATGGGATGATTATAGTCGACTCCAATTGGTTGATTTCCAGTTCCAGTCGTTGAATTTCCAACTCCAGAATTCAATTGATCCCTTGCATGTTGTTGAGAACCATATTCACGACATAAAGCTTGTTCGTTTTCCATTGATAAGATTTCACAAGAACTTTGAATTGGATTTTCAGTAAACAGGGAAGAAGGGGGAGGATCGATAACACGAGCTTAGAATTTCAAGCTCTACCGCTCTGATACCATGAAATTAATGGTCAATTTCTAGATTGTGAACTCAGAATTCAGAGGAAGAAGATGAAAAATATTTCGAAGAAGACTAGAGAGAAGTTAGAGAGAGAATGAGTGGGAGATAATGAAACCATCTTTTTTCTTATTGATAAAAATAATCGTGTAATTACAATATAATCGTGTAATTACAATATATATATATATATATATATATAGGTAGGTATTTAACTAATAATCCGACTTTAACTAATTGCTTCTTAACTAACTAATGGATATTTAACTAACGGTAATTAGGAAGAGTGTAAAGACTAAAATGCCCTTATACTTTAACAATTATGTTACCCCTTTCTCAACATAGAGACTTTCTCTAATTATTTTGAGCATGCAAATATTCATGCTAATTGTTTCACTTCTCAATATTTGAGAGGAATTAGTATTAGTAACGGTGCTTTGCCACAATTAACAATGAGAAAGAAAAGAAAATGGGGAAAAGGAAAGGAGCAGGGAATGCCGTCCAACGCTAGTGTACATTATGTTTGTTTTATATTATTATAACTTATAAGTGATTTTCCGTGTATACATTTAGAACTGTATATTATATTTTCTTGAAATAGAAATTCATAAATTAAACTAGGAGCTTAATGCAGAGTGCAGACTCTTTCTTGTCTCACAAGTAAAGAAATAGTGTCATCTATACATGCAAGTCCTCATAACAATGACACATAATAGACTGCAGAAGTAGAATATTATTGATGAATAAAATCTCTTCTTCCTAAAAAGAAAAAGAATACTATGTTCTTCTATATCCTAATAGTAGTAGCCAGTAAAAGGATGTCTTACCAACTCATCTGATTGTCTTCTATATTGCATCAATTTATACTAAAAAATCAATTCTGATGTTTCATCATGTCAAAATTATATTATTTTGTTCCTTCTCTCTTTTTTCCCCCTATTTTTTTAAGAGGTTAAAAAAATATTGGTAGTTTTCCTGTTGGTATAGGAACTTGTAGCATGATTAGGGGCATTTGCATCTATATCCGCTTTTTGTGTCACATTTTAATTTGTGCTCACTTTACAAAAAAATTGCAAGCGCACCCGCTTTTTCGCATAACTTTAGCACACGGGGCTGAAGTAGCAAAGGCAATTACGCATAACTTCAGCATTCTAGTAGCCGAGCCTGAAGTTTAACTCTAGAGCTGAAGTTTTTTTGTTGTAACTGGAAACTTTTATTTTAGAGCTGATGTTTTTGTGTTGTAACTAAAAAACTTCAGCTCTTTTGTGTTGTAACTGGAAACTTTAGCTCCAGAACACAGACGCTATGAGCCTCTGTTGCATGCATTACTATTTTCTATTTGATCTGAGAGTGACAATACCTATATATATGGAAATACCAAAGTTCAAACATGTCCTAGTTACTTTTACTATGTTGACAGTTTATCAAGAAGACTGACAGTAGTGATTTATACTTTAATCTTATAGAAAAAATGTGGCCTTTAGAGGTGGAGGCTATGTTTTATAAAGGCAAAGAAACGTCATGAAGATAAAGGCATTTTCAGTAGTAAAGCCAGATGCTGCATTGTCGTTTTTACTAAGGCCATGACTAGTACGTAGTTGATAATGGTAATATATACCAGTATTATGTGCGTTCTTGGCCCTGAGAGAGAGAAATTATTGCCTGCACTTGATGATGAAGGGGTGCTAAGATTAAACATGCCATATTGCCATTGCTAGCTAGAAGCTAAGCAATTCAGGGTTGAAATATATATGTCTACCCACATTGCCTTTGTTGCTGCTTGAAGCATACTTGAAGCATGCTTGAAGCAGAGCAGATTTGGCTGTCTCACACCGAAGGAGGAGATGAGGAGGAGAAAGGCAATTGAAGTTGTTTAAAAAATCGGTACAAGTTAAAAGTTTTTAAAAAAATGGGTATAGATTAAATGAGGGCGACCAAATAGGACGCCCGTGCAATTTTTACGCATGATTAGCACTAAACTAACTTCAGCTTCTCAGGGGGAAGTGCATAGCCGGTTTGAGGACCTCCATTTAAAGAATAGCCAATTATTACAATTTTTTCAAAGTCTAGCCGCTTCAGAATCAACTACAAACTTGCGCGAGTCTGAAGTTGGCTTGCCAACACTTCAAAACCAATGAATATATATAATATACTCCCTTAGCTTGGTTTTACTCGAAAGAATAAGAAGCTGTAAAAGATTGATTGACATTGCACAATGAATATACTATAGATTGGCCTTCCCAAATTACACATAAAAAGGTTCACCACTAAAAGCCACTAGACATGATATTAAATAACTTATAAGTAAAACTGCTGCTAATCTCACTATAAGATTCCTGTACAGCTTGATCTAAACCCAAATTAGAATTGGCATTCAGCTTTCTTCCAAATTACATTTTAATTAAACTGATAAAGCAGATTGACCACATTCACATTCTTTATTTCCTATTATAATTATTTTGCCTATCCAAATAGCTCTATTGTGTGAACTTTCTCTTCTCATATCCAAAATCCATAGGAAAGACATGAACCAAAATTGCAGCACCAGCAACACAGCAGAAAATCCACACCACATTACCATTAGCATAGGCAAAAGAATTATAAAAAGAATATAAATGCCATCAATTTGCTTTGACCATAGCAACTTCTGGATGTAAAACACGTAATATATTGGAGTCACAAACATAGAAAGTAGCCCCAACAGCATAAAGAACGGCAGATTTTCATCCCAGCAACTGATTATGGTGTGAAAATTCCATGCAGAAAAAATATCCACGAATAAGCTAATCACATGCAGCACTTTCGGCCTGGGACAAATGATCCAACATAAAGAGTTGGTCCATAGCACAGTTACCACGAATGATAAAGGAAAATTAAGAACGACATTGAAAATGAGACAAGATACAAAGAAGTTGGACGCAAAAATTGAAGAACAAATGATATCTGCCCACAAGTTGGACATGTTACTAGGTTTTTGGAAGTGAGGAAAAGATAGGAAAGACAGAAGACTAGAGATTTGTTGCCTTATATATTGGTTGTCATATACTTCAAATAGAATTGGCAGATGGAAGAAAACATATACATTTATGACCTTTCACATGGGCGTCATTATCTTTTTCTATAAAGCTTGTTGACAAATGGTTCATGCTTTTTTTTGGCTTCTCTATTTAATTAGTTTGCAATCTTGAGTTCTAAAGCTTCATATGATCTATTAGGCTCCGTTAATCAAATTACAACAAGGATATCATCATTTTCCACCTTGGGTTTAAATTTTAAGATCACTATGGTGATCGAATGTTAGTTTTGCGGTCGTCTAATATTATGCAGTCCCATGCACCATATACAGCTTAACCCCAAAAAAATTCGAAAATATAAATAAATGAAAGTCAAAATGAAGAACGTTAGAGGCTTATATATGTATGACCCAAAATTTAGATTTAGATTTCGTACAAATACATTTATAGAGAAAGTGGTTAATCTAAGTTAATACTAATATCCAAATGGCAGATCTAATGTATTCGTGAAGAATACCGCACATACTCTGTTATATATTAATATTTTGGAGCAATAATGAGGCAACAAATGATGTAAGAATGTGGAAGGAAGCAATAAATGATAATAAGTGGTATTTAAGTAAATTGTAGAGCAAGGTTCACCCGACAAGGATCCGATTTCCCAATGATTCTTCTTTGATCGGGAGAACACAAAGAGGTATGAAGGTAAACTTTGTATGCATATGATAAAGAGAGAATCTTCAGAGAATGTTAATATTACTCTTTACAAAATTGTTCAATACCCTTTCTAGAATTACATCACTTCCTATTTATAGGGGTACATATGAGCCATAAAACCTTAGATAGTACAATAGAGAGAAATATATGCTAGAATATTCTGTAAGTAATCTAAATCTTTAAATTATTCGAGCAAATGTGCTCGTCCTCGTCCTCGTCCTCGTCCTCGTCCTTGTCCTCGTATTCTACCAAGCCACCTCGACCTCGACGATGATCTTTCTTCGTTATACGACCACGACCTTATGATATGTTGTCATTCCAAAGGATAGTTGCCTTTCGAAGGCTTTACACCCGTTGACCAAGTCAAATATGTGAAATATAACATTTTTTCCATACAGGTAGTCCCTCTGCTTACCGATTACATCTTCATGGACGGGTTTGGTGAGTGGATAATAATGGTCATAGTCGTCGTAAAAGATGGACGACGTGGCGCTTCGAGGGTCACATATTTCAAACCCTTAATTTTCTCAAGTAACTTCTTGGAACTAGCCTGCCAAGGAAATAATGTGACACCATGACATCGCTTTTCATGATGACGCATGTTCCCGATACGTTGCACCGATACACGTGTGTCCTTTCATTGGTTCTACCATTTTGATGTCGCTTGCAATCATAATAAGCCATTTCAGATTCGGTGTTTCTTCTCTATAAATAGGAAGATGATCAACATTATTTCAGTTTTACCTTCATTGCAGCTATTAAAACCACCTTTGCTTTCTCTTACTTACCGTCTTCTGACTTTTCTTCCATTATTCTCAGCTCTACTTTTCTAACTTTCTTCAACCTTCATAACCATGTTAAACCTAACTTATGGTGCTGATGAGGAGAATCATCCCGCTCTACTGGCTGTTGTGGTCCCTATTCATAGAGGAGACTTCATTTTCACCGTTAAAGAGGAGGTTCTCCTGCCAGTGGAGTAGATTATTTCCCAGAATCCCTATGTGAAACTAGATTTTCTTCGGCCGCCGGAGGCTGTGGTTGAGGTTTTCTGGTCTTCTATGATGGCCAAGCACTTGGTGGAGTTCAAGGCCAAGTATGGCCTCCCTGACCAAATGGAGCTTGTACCTGCCAATAATGATGAAGTGCACGCTTATCGTCCTGGGTACTGCGCTCTCTGTGCTTTCTCGTTCATCATTGGCTATTCTTTCCCTCTTCCTCTGTTGGTGGAGGAATTTTGCCATTTTTATCAGTCTATCCCGCCAGCTCGCTCTCTTAGTCTATAAGGTGATCAAGATGCTGTCAAAGTTTGCCGAGTTAGCTGGTGTCGAGGAAACGTATGGCATCTAGTGCACCTGTTCGCGCCCAGCTTCTATCGGGGCATGGTGTTGAACCTTCAACATTATGGAGGTAAGTCCCAGGTAATCAGGATAGATAACAAAGGTAGTCGACAATTTTGCCTCAACTTTTATTTGTCAAGACCGAGGCCGGCATGGACAATGTCGCAAACTTCCCTGAGTATTTGTGTTTACTTTTACCTTTCTACACAGTCTTATACTTCGAATTTGTGAATTAACTTTCCTCGTTTTGCAGCTTCTACTCGACCTCTTTAGTTGGTAGTGCATCTCGCTGACTAGATTAGACAAATCCTTCCCTGTACTACAAGGATCCGTGATTGATCAAGCTTTTGGTAAAAGTACAAGCCGACCTCCCATCCCAAAGGAAACGTTGTTCTTTTGAAGGTGTTGTTCTTGCATTCGCCTATTTTATTATGCTTATATTTCTCCATTCCTTTCTAAGACCCGCTATGATTCCAAAAGGAACTCGGTACCGAAGCCTTATTTTAGGAGGAGGAGGAGGGGTTCCGCTCTCTCTACTTCTTCCCCTAATTCAAATTCCACGATCAATCTTCCCTTGGCTCCTCCCTGTATTGAGGATGAGGAGGTTTCTCCACACCACGTGGATCTAAGGCCCAAGAAGAGGAATGTCGTAGATAAGGGAGATAGCATACCGTGGCAATCGATCTATTAGGAACCTCTCCCGAGGCCATGGATCACGACCTCGTACTGATGCCGACCGAGGAGGATGTAAGGTTAGCCTTAGAGGTGCGTAACCTGTTGGAACTTTACTTTGCTACTTAACCCTAGACCTGATGAGGCAGTTGAGAATGCAACTGATGATGCTCCCGCTCATCCCGGGCATAGGGAGGCCTCGTCTTCTGGGCCACTTCTAGAAGATTCCTGCATTGATAAAGGGAAAAACTAGATACTTGCCGAATAGGAATATGAGCGGGTTGAGCATGATGGTGATGAGTCTAGATCTGACCTTGACCCTGAGGACGTCAAGATGATTGATAGTAGGACTACTCAGGTCGAGGTTAGGGTAGGGGTTCAAGTATTACTACGATTTTTGTGAATTGTGATTTGCTGAAAGACATTGAGGACATGGTTGATACCTACGGTCCGATCTATTATGAAGCCAAGCATGAGACTCTCTAGGTGTTGAGAGTCAACACCCTATCAAAGAGCATCGTCGGTCTCGTAAGTATCCTCTATTTTCATTGTCTTTTCTTTGCTTCGATTTGCTTATAAGTCTTAATCTTACTGTTTTTTGGTTTGCAGACCATTATCTTAGAGATCGAGAGTTTGAGAAGAGAGAAGAATGAAAGGAGATCGACCAAAGATTTACACAGAGTTCCGTAAAAAGTACATGGAGGCTTAGAGGCGACTTCATAAGAATGGTGATGTGCTAGCTTTGCGGAAGGAGTTGAGGAATTGCTCACAATGGTTGAGTGATTCAACATTCTCGAGGGTGCGTTAAGGAGGAAAGAAGAGGGAAAAACTAAGAGAGGGCGTGGAAACCAAGTGTAGTGAACTTTAGAGCTAGATTGACCAATTGCAAAGTTAGTTAGATGAGTGTCAATTTGAGATAGATGCTCCCAACGGGAAGGAAGTAGCTACTCGAGGAGGATGAGTCCTCCCAAATGGAGACTCGAAATAGGCACGCCCTTTTTAGAGTTGGTGAACAAAACCTTACACTCTGAACATGACAATGTTCAGTCAACGGCTGAAGATAAAGAGGCTAGGCTCAAGGAGAGAATTAGCGAATTGGAGAAAGAGAACTCTGAGTTGCTCGAACATATTTCTTCTATGAAGGGAAAGAATTCCCGATTGCTCGAACGAACCTCTACGTCTCATGCCTTTGAGTTTCCTGTTAATCCTCGAGAGAAGTATGAGGATTGGATCCTCGCTGAAGCTCAAATAGATGTGATTCATGAGTTAAATCTGACGGGTTTATCTTTGAGACAGCCATTGAGGACGCCCAGGTCAAAGCTCGTGAAGCTTGGTTAGCCTGTGGCTATAACCTTGCCACGCCTTAGCCTGATGTCTAGGACGATAATGAATGGTGCTTTGGCCGATTTGAGGATAGTGACTGGTATGACTCTGCCTACAATCGAGGCGATGGAGAAGACGGTGGGAACCATGCTAGTGACAACCACTAGACATTGTGCCTATTTTTTTTGTTTAACTTCATGTATTGTAGTTTTTGTTGGCGTCTTTAAACGCCTTTGTAAAGACTATTTGTTTTTGCTTTACGTGTACCTTCCTTATCTATGTATGTTTTGTTTCTGTTCTTCTATTTTTTGATTATACACCTTATTACCTCATTATTATCCTTTATGTTGGGATAGTCATAGGATTGCGTGGTGATGGGCCGTATCAGCCTTTGTTTGAATTTGTTGAACGTGTTTTTGAGTTAGTTCGAGGCCGATGACGATGCCGAGGGATGATAGGAGTTATTCAAGCTGTTCAAATGCACCTTTTAGTTAGGTCGAGGCCGAGGGCCGATAGGAGTTGTTCGACCTGGTCAAATGCACCTTTTAATTAGGTTGAGGTTGAGGGCTAATAGTAGTTGTTCGAGCTATTCGAATGCACCTTTTAGTTAGGTAGAGGCCAAGGGCTGCTATGAGTTATTCGAACTTGTCGAATGCACCTAGTTAGGTTGAGGCCTATGGCCGATTGGAGTTGTTCGAGATGGTCACACACCTTTTACTTAGGTCAAGGCTGAGGGCTAATAGGAGTTACTTAAGCTAGTCGAACGCACCTTTTAGTTAGGTCCAGGTCGAGGCCGAGGACGATAGAAGTTGTTCAAGCTGGTCGAATGCACCTTTTTTAGGAGAGCAATTTTAATGATCGGGTGTCTCATTTATTTTGAAATCATTGCATCAGTTACATCATTTCTCCCTAAGGCTAATTTTGGAGAAAATTACAAGCTTTTGGTGATGGCTGGCATTAGTCCTAGTCCTAGTAATCTAGTCTCATCATTGTTTAACTTGGAGATTCTTAGTGAGTCGGCAATGAAAATATGTCTATTCATGCATACTCCATCTCGAAATGTCCTACTCTTTGCCTGGTTAAAAACCGCATTGAAAAAAATGTGATGGGATAATACTCAAGTGGGGAAAAGTGTACGCTTACAGAACAATCCTTGTTTTTCAAAAGTTGAAGTACTTGAGGTGGCTGATGTTCCAATTTTTCGGTAGGAGATTTCCTTCAATAGTCTCTAGTTGGAATGAGCCCTTGTCCTCCTTGCCTATGATTTTCTATTGTCCGTCCCAATTGGCTCCTCATTTTCCTTCTCGCGGACCTCTTCCTGCTTGGGTCTTGGCTTTGAGCACGTTGTCCCCGATCTTGAGTAATCATGCCTTGGTATTTTTATTGTAGTAATGTTCTGCTTGTTGTTTCTGTGCAAACATTCTTATGTATGGCATATCTCTTTGCTCTTCAACCTCGACCAGGTCTTATCCCTTATTCTCGTAATTAACGGTGTTGGTTTTATTGGAGTAACTTAGGCTGGGTTCTCTGACTTCGATTGGTATGACCGCTTTCGTTTCATAGACTAGGGGGTAAGGTGTTTCTCTTGTGCTCCTTTTTGTGGATGTCTTGTATGCCCACAATACTTTGGGAGTATTTTCGGTCACAGTCCCTTGGCTTTCTTGAGTTTCTTCTACATGATGTTTAAGATAGACTTCGTTAGAGGACTCCACTTAGTTGGGATGTAAGGAGTTGAAAGTATCCTTTTAACATGCAATTTCTCTTATAACTCAGTGGTTTTTTTTCCTGCGAACTGGGGTCCGTTGTCGCCGCTGATTTCTTTGGGTAGGCCAAATTTGCAGATAGTGTTTTTCCATATAAAGGTGATTACCTCTTTCTCGTGAACGTGGGTGAATTCTCCTGCCTCCACCCATTTAGAGAAGTAGTTAGTCAAAACTAAAAGGAATTTAACACTATCTCGTCTTGGTGGAAGTGGTCCTACGATGCCCATTCCTCATTTAATTTAAGGCCATGTGAAGGTGATAGAGTGGAGGTGTTTGCCTTCTTGGTGTATCGGGGCAAAGTTCTGGAACTGGTTGTATCTTTTTACGAATTCCAGGGTGTCTTTCTTCATTGTGGGCAGTTGTATCTCGCCAGTATAAGGCATCTGACCAGTGCTTGGTCGCCGGAGTGACTACTGTAGTGGCCTTTGTGAAGTTCCTCGAGAATGTGTTGGGTTTTATTGGAGCCTAAACATTTTGCCAAGGGGTCGATGTACGTTCTCTTATACAAGTCGCTGTAAAGGAGGTTCTATCTAGAGTCTTGCATTCTCAGCTTCTTGGCTTCCTTTTTGTCATTTGGGAGGGCGCCATGCTGCAAATAGTATATAATACAATTGCGTCAGTGGCAAGTTAAGTCTACAGATTTTACCTCGATACAGACTAATGCCGAACTAAGGAGATGTACCACTTTTATCTCCAAGCGTTATGCTTTTTATTATGGCGGTCAATTTGGCGAGGCCATCCGCCTTGACGTTATGAGTTCGTGGGAATTGATCGAGATGGAATTCATTGAATTTGGATAAAAATTTGCATATCTTGATCCGATATTTATACAACCACTGCTTTTTGACTTGGAAAGTCCTAGTAACTTGGTTAACGACAAGTTAAGAATTCCAACATATCTTTAAACGCCTCGCTCTATACTCGAGTGCTAATCTCAACACTATAATTATAGTCTCATATTCGGCCTTATTGTTAGTCATATCTAGGCATTAATTTATTGGTGAACGACTTCACTAGTGGGAACTTCAAGAACGAGTCCCAGTACAGACCCATAAGAATTGGAAGCGCCATCGGTGCGTAGGACCAGAGGTCTTGTGTTAGATGAGAAGCTTGAGTGTCTTCCTTCTCGACCTTGAGCATCACTTTGGCACTGAAGTCTACCACATAGTCATCGAGCACTTTTGATTTTCTCGTTGTGCAAGGCTAATAAGTGATATCGTGCTCGCTTGATTTGATTGCCCACTTGGCCAGAATCCTTATTTGCTCGGGTTTATGCAATATGCTTTTTAAAGGAAATGTTGTGACGACCGAGATTGGGTGCCATTGGAAATACGGCCTAAACTCTCGTGAAGCTACGACAAGGCTCTGAGCCAGTTTCTTAAGGTGGGGATACCTCGTCACGGAGTAGATAAGTATTTTACTGATATAATAAATTAGAGGAGGAGACGCTCCCCAGGCTCGGATTTTGAGAGAAAGGGTAGCGATAACAGGTAATCCTTGAGTTCCATTAGCACTTGTACCCATTCTAGAGTCCATTCGAGCCTATTATCCTTTTTGAGCACGTTGAAGTATACGTGGCACTATCAAATGAGCTCGATATGAATCTAGGCAGAGCGGCAATTTGACCCGTTAGTTTCTAGACTTGTTTTTAGTGGTTACATGTTCTGATATACTGTCGATGGCCCTAATCTAATCTAGGTTGACCTCGATGAGTCGCTTTGATACCAGGAAACCCCAAAACTTTTTCAAAGTTACGCTAAATGCCCATTTTATAGGGTTCAATTCATCCCGTATTTCCTCAATATTTCTAATGTTTCCTTTAAATTGTTAATGTGGTCATTAGCTCTCAAGGATTTTACCAACATGTCATCGATGTACACCTCTATTATTTCGCCAAGCATATTTTTAAACATCTTTGTGACCAGCCTTTGATAGGTAGCTCTCTCATTCTTCAACCCAAATGGCATGATCCTGTAGCAGTACATTCCTCTATGAGTGATGAATGTCATTTTCTCTCGGTCAGGATCCTCCATAAGTATCTAATTATAGCCTGAGTAAGAATTCAGAAAACTTAGCAACTCATGTCATGTTGTCGCGTTCATGAGTTGGTTGATATGTGGTAACTAGAATAAATCCTTTGGGTAGGCTTTGTTTAGGTTGGTGAAGTTGAAACACATCCTCCATTTTCAGTTTTTCTTTTTGATGAGTACGATGTTGGCGATCTATTTGTGGTATTTTGACTCTTTGATGAAGCCATTGGCCAATAGTTTTTCTACCTCCTAGTGGACGACCTTGTTAATAGTGGGGTTGAACTTGTGTCGGGCTTGCCTTATCAGAGGTAGAAGGGTTGACGTTTAGATTGTGTTTGGATACATCGTTGGGGATATCGGGTATATCTTCATGGCTAAAGCCAAACAAATCTACATTAGCTATTAAGAATTGACTGAATTTACTTGGATCTTGGAGTTTGCAGCCAATGTCGTTTTTTTTTTGCTAAGATTTTTATGGTCTAGATCGACAGGGTCGAGGTCTTCTACGGTCGATCCTGCGGCTTCGACCACTTCTAGGTCTGTAATGGTTTCTTTGGCTTCGACTGGTAGGGATCTCATCCCTGGTGATTGCGATGTCTTTTTTTTATTTTTTTATTGGATTGTCATATCATCCAAGCTGATCTGATTGCATTCCGAGATGTATTGGTCCCCTCATATGCTAAATATTACCCAGAGGCTCCGAAATTTAATCACTTGGTACAAGCTATAAGGGTCTGCCTTTGTGGGATGTATCCATGTTCGCCCTATGATGGTGTTGTATGCGGTGTCCTGATCCTTGACATGGAATTTATCCTCCTATGTAACTCCACTAGCGAGGACGGGGAGTGTGATCTCACCCGAAGTCTATTCAACTGCATTGTTAAAATTGATTAGTGCAATTCAGCGCGACACTATCTTATCCTTAAGTCGCATCTGTACGAGGACTCAAGGATGGATGATGCATGCTACGCTTCCATCGTCTACCATAATTCTTATAACATTAGTATCAAGAATTCTTAAACTAATAAAAAGCACATCATTGTGAGGCAAAGTCAAGTCATTGGCATCTGACTCATCGAAGATGATACTTTCTTCGAGGCTGTCAAACTGTTTGCGGGCGATTGTTCTATTGAGTTTGAGAGTGGCGGTGAATTTGATGACGTTGATGGAGGAGTTATAGCTTCCACAAATGATCATGTTGATGGTGCAAGTAGGCGAGGGTGGCTATGGTGGGCCTGGACGCTCCCGATCCCTCTCTAATGTGCTCCTATCTTTGTCACTGAGTAATTATTTGAGATTTCCTTGTTGCAGCAAGTTCTTTAGAGCGTGGAAATATTCCATTTTGTATCAATGTTCTTGGTGAAACTCGCAGAAGGAATCAAAATTCCTAGTGCTTGAATCAAAATTCAAAATTCCTAGAAGGTGTCCACTTCACCTTTGTTCCGAGCTTCTCAAGCGCGTAGACCACCTCCGTCGGAGAGACAAAAAAATTATGAGTAGATAATAAGGGGCATACCTCAATCATTCCAGTGAATGTGTGATCTCGGCTTGGAGGGGCCGTCTTTGTAGAGAAAGTTGGGGACATGTGCTCTGACATCGTGTTGATGCAGATCACTTCCTGGCCATGGTACTAGAGGGTCTCTCCTTGCATTGTCCCGGTGTTCTTTTTTGAGCTTGGAATGTACTGAGATGAGTCATCGGTTTGGTCCGTTAAGGTCTTCGTTATCTGCCCTAACCTAAGCACAACAGGCGTTGTGGATCTTGTCCTAGGTGGCTAGCAGGAATTTTATCAGTCAACTTAATTGCTTTCTGATCGCCCTCGAACCTTCTCTACAAAACCCATTTTGAAAAGCTGCCACAACCATTCCTTAAGAGATATTTGGTACGGACATACTCACCTTGTTGAATTGGGCGAGGAAGTCTCTCTGTCCCTCCCCTGGGATTGTTTGATGGTGAACATGTTGTTCACTCTCGTTTCAACTTTATTGACCTCGCCATGTGTTGTTACGAATTTGTGAGCCATTTCTTTGAATGTTTCTATGGAATAGGCTGGCAACAGTGAATACCATGTCAATGCCCCTCCCGTAAGGGTTTCATCAAATTTCTTCAGTAAGATGGAGGACACATGCTCTTTGGTGAGGTGGTGCCTTTTATGGCGGTGAGATAGTGAGTTACATAGTACTAGGGGTCATTCGATCCATCGTAGATTTGGAGGTACACAGATATCTTGAAAGTTTTTGGTATGGCATAAGGGGCCACTTCATCCTTGTATTGTTGTTCCATGAATCCGTCAGCATCTCTTTTTGGTAACAATGTGGCGACAATCAGTATTTTGTCTACCTGTTCCTAGTGCTCTTGCATTTGTTCCTTGAGCATCTTATTCTCTTTTTCCATTTCTTTCATTCTTTACAGCAGGGCGACGAGGACACTATCACCAGCATTGTTAATAAATATATGAGTATTACCTGAAGTAGGAGGGTTTGTTGGTTGTCTCATTCGTTCCAATGTTGTTCTGCATAGATCCTCGTGGTTTCTATGGTCGTTTGTGGGGCTTGTTTACTCATCACGTTGTCTAGAGTGTCAGTTAACCATGCTTCAAAAATCTTTTTTATAGCGGGTGGTACGCCGCAGACGTAGAAGCCCCATTCCATATGGTTTGGTTGTGATGCAGAAGGGTATGGGTGAGTTACCTAATTTTGGGGATGCAGTGGGGGTCACCTCTTCATATTGGGTGTCATATTTTTCGTTGATGGCGCTCATAAGGTTGATTAGGACGTCGTCCGTCACTTTTATTCTGTTTCCTTGGTTACCTGCCATGAAGTTTTTGTATTCACAGAGAGAAAGGACAACTCTACAATACATTAGGTTAATGAATCATGAGAGTTATAAATCTGAATGGAAACTAAAAACTGATTAAGAAATCACCATAGACAACGCCAAACTGTATGATCTAGGTTTTTATACAATTAGATTTATAGAGAAAAGAGTTAATCTATATCAATATTAATATCCAAATGACATATCTAATGTATTCGTGAAGAACACTGCACATGCATTTTTAGATATCAATATTTTGGAGCAATAATGGGGCATTAAATGATTAAGAATGTGGAAGAAACTAATAAATGATAATAAGTAATATTTAAGTAAATAGTAGAGCAAGATTCACCCAACAATGATGAGATTTCCTAATGATTCTTCTCACTATGAAGGATATAAAGAGTCTTTAAATATTGCGATTCGTTTTGAATCGGGAGAGAAAAAATAGACAAAGAAGTATAAAGGCAAACTTTATATATATATGATAACGAGAGAATCTTCGGAGAATGATAATATTGTTCTTTATAAAAGTGTTCAATACTCTTTCTAGGATTACATCTCTTCGTATTTATAGGGGTACATAGGTCATAAAATCCTAGATATTACAACAAAGAGGAATATTCGCTAGAATATTCTCTAAGAAATTTGAACCTTTAAACTATCCGTTACTGCATGCCGAATGAAGGTGTTTGTCCTCATATAAATATGGCCATGAATGCGACAGAGGCATCCAGGCCGGCTGATAAAATGTAATTGTGCCTAGCTCACCAGCATCTGTATCTCTTGTACACATATAAGTTGAAGAACAATGTGAAGGCCAACCAATGGTTCACAGCCTTGACCGGTGGCATCCCTCTCGCACCTAATATTGGTATTGACATGTTTATAAGTCGGATCAATTTATGTTCAGTAAACTTATGAGACATCAACCAAATATGCACGGGTGCTAGGATTCCAATCAAGAAGAAGTAGTTCATCTTAGAGTATAATTCTAGTCTTCCAAACATCCATAGAGGACGAATGACACAGCATATAATTGAGGCATTATAGAAAACGTCATCCCTAGGGCATATCGAAGAACGTCATCCTTAAGGATCATATTATCATAGTGTTAGTCTATAAGTTACTAAAATTAGAATTTTTTTATTTGAGTACACTAAGATAGTGAACATTGATTTCATGTAGTGACTGCTGGACTTTTAAGCCATTGGGCTTTAAAGATGAGTAGTGTGAATTGGGTAATGGTGGGAAATTAAATGGACTGGATTGGGCTTCAAAATTTGGCCCGGTTTATTTGGTTAAACTAGTTGACCCAGTTTAATAAATAACGTTGAAAGAACGTATCTTCATATCAGGTGTCTATTCACAATGAACAGACACCATGAAGAGGCACCTTCCTATTAGGTGTCTGTTCACAACGAACAGACACCATGAAGAGGCACCATACCTTTTCACAAAGCCAACAATTGCCTATAAATTCAGGCATGGCTTCCATTCTAGATATTCAGAAAGTCAGAAACCAACAAATTACTTTCCCTCTCTCTGCAAGTTCATTAATCCAAAAATTCTTGAGCTTTCTTGTTCCTTGAAAATTGTAAGTGTGATTCGCTCCGCTCTTTGAGTTCGTCGGTATCCTGCTTCTTGTATTGCCACAGTCGCAGGAAGGTTATTCCGGTTTATCCTGGGAGGATTTAATCCATTACCTCGGCAACTGTGAGGGGGTTAAAATTCCTTAAGGACACACAAGCAAATTGTGAACTCGGAATTATATATTCTATTTCTTCTTCCTATTGTTTTTTCCTTAACAGTGTTGATTTTGATAATACACGTTGCCTAACATCTTAAGGAATTTTATCACAGTTTATTATAACGTGTATTTGCTAGAAATTGAGAACAAATCAATAAACAAAAGTTTGGCTGATCGTTGCCTAACTTCTTAAGAGACGCAAATAGAATAACGTCGATTGATAAAGAAACAAGTACTACCGCTTAAATTTGTAATTTGTTTAAATATAAAAGAAAAGAGTAACTACTTTGGTTTTAGTAGTTCTTGTTTCTGATTGGTTACAATTTTAAAATGTTGAAGCAACGTTTGGTGTTGAAAGCAGTAGCAATTTAATTTAATTTTGCAGTATTAATTTCTACCGCAAGTTAATTTTTTTTTTCCGGCATTGTTTTGTATTAATTTGGAGACTAAAGCCTTGTTGCTTTCTACTCCATTAATTGTTTCTCTCCGGTTTAAAGTACATAAAAAACTTTGCCGGAATAATAAACGTACGGGTTTGAAGTATATAAGAACTTCACCATTGTTACGTGTTGTATGTTTGGTTTGGTATTCAGTTTGAAGATATAAAGACTTCACTGATTTAATAAAGTCCTGTATTGTTTTTTTTTCTTCCGGCATTGTTTTGCATTAATTTGGAGACTAAAGCCTTGTTGCTTTCTACTCCATTAATTGTTTCTGTCCGGTTTAAAGTACATAAAAACTTTGCCGGAATAATAAACGTACGGGTTTGAAGTATATAAAAACTTCACCATTGTTACATGTTGTATGTTTGGTTTGGTATTCAGTTTGAAGATATAAAAACTTCACTGATTTAATAAAGTTCTGTATTATTTTTGACTTTACAGAAATATGACGAATGAAAAACAAACTAATGGAACTGTTGCGGGAACGGGTGCTACTATGATGAGTGTGGTTGCATCGTCAAGCCGTTCTACTCCGGCCCATGCTATGGCACCGGCAGAAAAACCCGGAAAGTTTTCCGGTATTGACTTCAAACGCTGGCAAATGAAGATGCTCTTCTATCTTACTACGTTGAGTTTGCAACGTTTTATCAAGGAGGATCCTCCGGTCATGGCTGAGGATACTCCGGACAATGAACGACTTGTTGTAACTGAAGCATGGAAACATTCTGATTTCTTATGCAAAAATTACATTTTGAGTTGTTTGGAAGATGGTTTGTACAATGTCTATAGTGTCATGGAAACTTCAAAAGCGTTATGGAATGCGCTTGAGAAAAAGTACAAGACCGAGGATGCAGGACTTAAGAAGTTCGTGGCTGCAAGGTTCCTCGATTTCAAGATGATTGACACTAGGTCGGTCATTACTCAAGTCCAAGAACTACAAGTCATTGTACATGATCTCCTTGCTGAAGGTATGGTCATTAATGAGGCCTTTCAAGTTGCTGCTTTCATTGAGAAGCTACCTCCGTTGTGGAAGGATTTTAAGAATTATCTTAAACACAAACGGAAGGAGATGACTCTAGAAGACTTGATTGTTCGTTTGAGGATAGAAGATGACAACAAAAATGCTGAAAAGAAGTCACGTGGAAACTCGACAATTGTGGGGGCAAACATTGTTGAGGAGGCACCAAAAAATAAGAAGAGGAAGAAAGCTTCTGGACCAAAGAATTACCCAAGCAAGAAGAAGTTCAAGGGTAATTGCCACAACTGTGGAAAAATTGGGCATAAGGCGGCAGATTGTCGTGCGCCAAAGAATGATAAGAAGAAAAAGAATCAAGCCAACATGGTTGAAGATGAAATGGAAGACTTGTGTGCCATGTTGTCTGAATACAACTTGGTAGGAAATCCGAAAGAATGGTGGATAGATTCTGGAGCCACCCGCCATGTTTGTGCAAACAAGGAATTATTTCTTCTTATGTCCCCGTAGGTCCCGACGAGACTATCTTCATGGGAAATTCATCTACGGCCAAAATTGAAGGAGTTGGCAAGATTGCATTGAAGATGACGTTTGGAAAAATAGTGACTCTAAACCAAGTCCTCCATGTTCCAGAAATTCGCAAGAATCTTGTGTCTACCTTACTTCTTGTCAAGAATGGATTCAAATGTATTTTTGTTTCTAATAGTGTTGTAATTAGTAAGAACGATTTGTATGTTGGAAAAGGTTACCTAAGTGAGGGCCTTTTCAAGCTAAATGTAATAGGAGTTCCAATCAATAAAGTGAATGCTTCTTCTTACTTTCTTGAGTCAAACACTTTATAGCATGCGCGTTTAGGTCACGTAAACTTCAAAACATTGCGAAAGATGATAAATCTAGAAGTATTGCCAAAATTTGATTGCATTAATTCTAAATGTCAAATATGTGTAGAATCAAAGTATGCTAAGCATCCTTATAAGTCCGTTGAAAGGAATTCAAGTCCTTTAGACTTAATTCACACAGATATTTGCGACATGAAGTCAACACCATCTCGCGGTGGAAAAGAGTATTTTATTACTTTTATTGACGATAGCACGAGATACTGTTATGTTTATTTACTTAATAGTAAAGATGAGGCAATTGATGCTTTCAAGCAATACAAGAGTGAAGTTGAAATGCAACTAAACAAAAAGATCAAAATGATAAAAAGTGATAGGGGTGGCGAATATGAATCTCCTTTTGAAGAAATATGTTTGAAAAATGGCATTATTCACCAAACAATTGCCCCTTACTCTCCAAAATCTAATGGAATTGCAGAGAGGAAGAATTAAACGTTGAAGGAGATGATGAATGCATTGCTAATAAGTTCTGGCTTACCACATAACTTGTGGGGGAAGCTATACTTACAGCTAACCGGATAATCAACCGTGTACCTCATAGTAAAACACAATCCATTCCTTATGAAAAGTGGAAAGGAAGGAATCCTAGCTTGAAATACTTCAAAGTGTGGGGGTGTTTAGCTAAGGTACAAGTTCCTAAACCTAAAAGGGTTAAGATAGGTCCAAAAATGGTTGATTGTGTATTTATTGGATATGTAACCAATAGCAAGGCATAGCATTTTCTGGTTCATAAATCAGAAAATCCTGAGATTCATATTAATACGATAATAGAATCAGATAATGCTGAATTCTTTGAAACTATTTTCCGGGAAAAGAAAAGTGAAGTGACCTGCCAAAAGTCAAAACGGCCTCGGGAGGAAATAACAAATGGTATGCCTAATGAAGAAAATCCGAGAAGAAGTAAACGTCAAAGGACATCTACTTCATTCGGTCCGGATTTTTTGACTTTTCTGTTAGAAAATGAGCCTCGTACCTTCAAGGAAGCAATGTCTTCCTCAGAGGCACAATATTGGAAAGAAGCCGTCAATAGTGAAATAGAATCCATATTGAGCAACCATACTTGGGAATTGGTTGATCTTCCTCCAGGTAACAAAACGTTGGGTTCTAATTGGATTTTCAAGAAGAAAATGAAAGACGATGGTACTATTGACAAATACAAGGCAAGACTTGTCGTCAAAGGATTTAGACAACGAGAATGTCTTTACTATTTTGACACATACTCACCGGTAACAAGAATTACATCCATTCGGATGCTAATCGCGTTAGCCGCCTTGTATGATCTTCAAGTCCATCAAATGGATGTGAAAACAGCCTTCTTAAATGGTGATTTAGAGGAAGAAATCTACATGGACCAACCCGAGGGGTTTGTGGTTCCGGGAAAAGAAAAGAATGTGTGTCGACTTGTTAAGTCCCTTTATGGACTAAAACAAGCACCCAAGCAATGGCATGCAAAATTTGACCAAACAATGTTGTCAAATGGATTTAAGATTAATGAATGTGATAAATGTGTTTACATTAAAAACGTTCCAAATCATATAGTCATTGTTTGCTTATATGTTGATGATATGCTAATAATGAGCAAAGACATTGCCGACATTCAAACTACTAAGCGCATGCTTGCTAGTAAGTTTGATATGAAAGACTTAGGAGTTGCCGATATAATTCTAGGAATTAAAATCCAAAGGAATCCTCAAGGTCTAGCTTTGTCTCAATCACATTACGTGAAAATGGTACTTGAAAAATTCAAACATTTGGAATTTAGAAGTGCAAGGACTCCAATTGACTTAAACCATCATCTTATGAAGAATAAAGGTGAAAGTACATCTCAATTGGAGTATGCTCGTGTGTTGGGAAGCTTAATGTACATCATGAACTGTACACGACCTGATATAGCTTGTGCGATAAGTAAACTTAGTCGATTCACAAGTAATCCCAACAAACATCACTGGGTGGCAATGAAACGAGTTCTGGGATACTTGGAGTATACTCAAGACTATGCTTTGCACTACAATAAATATCCTGCAGTTATCGAAGGATATAGTGATGCAAATTAGATAACCGGCTCAATAATAATAAAGTCCACAAGTGGATATGTGTTTACTGTTGGTGGAGGAGCAGTATCTTGGAAGTCTTCTAAACAGACGTGTATTGCCCGCTCTACAATGGAATCAGAGTTTATAGCATTGGATAAAGCCAGTGAAGAAGCTGAATGGCTTCAGAATTTTTTAGAAGACATTCTGTTACGGCCAAAACCTTTGGCTCTTATTTGCATACATTGCGATAGTGAGGCTGCAATAGGACGGGCAGGGAGCGTTATGTATAACGGAAAGTCTCGTCATATACGGCAAAGACATAATACCATTAGAGAACTACTTTCTAGTGGAATTATCACTATTGATTATGTAAGATCAAAGGATAATGTTGCGGATCCGCTTACAAAAGGCTTAACTAGAGAGGGAGTTGAGAAATCATCTAAGGGAATGGGACTATGGCCGAGGACAAGTCAACATGGCGGTAACTCTACCTAGAATTTTGGATGTTTCGAGATCTAGGTTCAAGGAGCTCAAACAAAGTTGTGATTGACCGGTTCAACATTGTCAAAATAAAATCTTTGGTCCATTCTCGTGATGAAGACAATGTTCAGTAACAAGGATAGAACTTTACACGTTCTTTAATGATTACCTAAGTTTGATGAGGTATCTATCAAATAGTGTCAATCTAAAGGATTACATGTTTATGTAAGTGTGAAGTGTAAGCCGCTTCAAGGAGAATTCTGTAAGGACAATTCTCTATGCACTTATGAGACCAGGCGGTGTTCATGGCTGAAACAAACACAATAATGAGAACCAAAAGACGGTTAAGGGTCGATTGTGTGACATATGGTTGTCTGGGTATACACCAAAGTTCGACGGTTCAAAGATATCAAATCTACCGATTGACCGAGTATATCCGACATATGTTCACTATGGAAAGTTCAAAGGGAAACCTACTTATCCGGATGCGATCGATCTTTTCTTGTGAATCACACAATTTCCATGTTTTTTTTTTTTCCTCTATATAGCCATTCCCCATTCATGTGGGGGATTGTTGGACTTTTAAGCCATTGGGCTTTAAAGATGAGTAGTGTGAATTGGGTAATGGTGGGAAATTAAATGGACTGGATTGGGCTTCAAAATTTGGCCCGGTTTATTTGGTTAAACTAGTTGACCCAGTTTAATAAATAACGTTGAAAGAACGTATCTTCCTATCAGGTGTCTGTTCACAATGAACAGACACCATGAAGAGGCACCTTCCTATCAGGTGTCTGTTCACAATGAACAGACACCATGAAGAGGCACCATACCTGTTCACAAAGCCAACAATTGCCTACAAATTCAGGCATGGCTTCCATTCTAGATATTCAAAAATTCAGAAACCAACAAATTACTTTCCCTCTCTCTGCAAGTTCATTAATCCAAAAATTCTTGAGCTTTCTTGTTCCTTGAAAATTGTAAGTGTGATTCGCTCCGCTCTTTGAGTTCGTTGGTATCCTGTTTCTTGTATTGCCACAGTCGCAGGAAGGTTATCCCGTTTTATCCTGGGAGGATTTAATCCATTACCTTGGCAACTGTGAGGGGGTTAAAATTCCTTAAGGACACACAAGCAAATTGTGAACTCGGAATTATATATTCTATTTCTTGTTCCTCTTATTTTTTCCTTAACAGTGTTGATTGATAATACACGTTGCCTAACAGTGACCTAGTTTGAAATCATAGAGAAATGGTATAGCTTGAGCCACACTTAGATAGTCAAAAGTTTTGAAGGTTACATTTTCTAGTGGCTTCCCGGGATATATGAAGCCTATGATAAGCTCTGTGATGACATTCAGACTTGGCGACTGCATAAAGATTTTGTAGGCAACATCAGCTAAGTTGTAAGGATTGAGGGCGATATGCAGATGAAGTCTTTAATTGTATCCATTGTAGTGTAAATAATTCTTGCCAGAAAGAGATCAGGAAAATAACATATATGTAATTAGTAACAGCATAAGGTAAACCATGCAGCTTCACCACTTTGTCCATAAAAACCATAGCAACTGATTGAGCAATGTAAGGACGCTTCAATAGAATAAAATGGCCATACTTTCTGAGTCTATCCACCATTACTATAAGGACCTCACAACGATTAGATTTGGGAAGGCCATCACTTAAGTCCGTACTAATCTATCACCATATCATATCAGGAATATACCGTGGCTGTAATAGCCCAGGATAAGCAACTAGATCAGATTTACTTTGACACACATCTTATTTCTGGACAAATTCTCTTACTTCTTTTTTCATATTCTCTATCATAGACAGATAGTGGTGCATGTCTAGGTTATAGAGCTTTGGTGATAATAGTTATTGGATGTCCTTGTTGCATAAGGACTAACCCTATACTATAATCACTTGCATTAGTATCTACAATGAATGTCTTATTAGCAGCAGGTAAGGTTAGGACGGGAGCTAGCTTGAGTGAGTGCTTCCTTCAATTTTGTAAATGCATATCAACTGTTGAAATTGTCCTTCTTGGTCAGGTCAGTTAAAGGCTTGCAAATCACACCCAAACCTTTGATAAACCTTAATAGCCAGTTAGACCTAAAATTCCCCTTAACTGCTTGAGAGTAGTTGGAGTTGGCCAATTTCTCACAGCTTCTACTTTATGGAGATCACTAGAAATTAAACACCTTCTACTGTGAAATACATCCCAAGTACTCAATTCTTTGAACACTAAAGAAGCACAGCACATACTCTTTTTGGCAAAGAGTTTATGCTTCTTTATTTCCACAAAAACAGACTTTATGTGAGCCAAATGGTCCTCCATAGTGCTGCTGTAAATCAATATATCATCAAAGAAGACCAACACATCTAGGTTGGATAATTCCTTGATCCATTATCTGTTGTGCTAAGCTCTCAATAATATCCTTTTTTTGTTCACAGGTTTAGTACCATCTTATAATACAATCCTGTGAAAATAAAACACCTTTATAATAGGTAGTTTAGCAAGTTCCACAAACAACTTAAGAGTACACAGATAACAATATCACTAATATAACATTTGTTCATGTTCTTCTTTAGCTTTAATTTCATGTCATTACTCCTATTTATCCTCGTGGGTACTACTTGAGTCATGCATAGTTGAAATATGTTACCTTTATGTTTGGTTAGTTTTCCACCTCCTTCAACTTTAACTTGGTTGCTAGCCCCTCTAACAAGATGCTTCCTTCCCTTATACAAAAATTTCACATTTAGTTTCCTGAAGTTCATTTGTATGTCTCCACGTGTCAGCAACCATTGCATTCCAGTACCACTCCACATGAACCTAAAGGTACAAGTAAGAACTCTGCTGAAAACTTTGCAGCAACCATATGATTATACACATTTTGTCTACCATCATGTTACTATGCAGCAGCCACCATTAAGGTTTTAGTAAACCCGACTTTACATCCCAAAGTGCTTTACCAATTCAATGTCTATAAAGTTGTGGCAACTATCAGTGTTAATTAATATGTTCACTTTCAGAGTTCTATTTCTCAAAGAACCATTCAAACCACGAATTGAAATTTCCATCTGCTCCATAAGTTGAGATAGTTCCACTTGATTGAATCCCCTTCTATGCTCCTACATTTACTATTTTTATTCCCCTTCATAAATAGTTGTATCTTATTTCGAACAAATGTTTGTAGCAAATATTAGTGTATTCCTGAATTATGACACCGCATTTTGATAGTAATAGCATTAGTATTGGTAATAGTATAAAAACAAAGAGGCTATTTACTTACTTCCGCATTTATTATTACTTGTTTTAGCTTGTATATTTTTAATCACCGAAACATAAAAGAAATTGATTAATAATACTTTAACGTTACTTGCCTAGCAAGTGTGATATTTGACGCCATCACAACCTTGATGGTGAAAATTCTAGATCGTAATAGAAAAATATATTTTATTTTGTTTCCTAGTAAAGATTGGTCTAAGCAAAAAAATAGATATGTGTGCCTGAAATGTATTCAGTCAAGTATGTGTCAATGTATTCGGTCTATAAATTATCTATAATTTTCATGCATTATTTCTACCTAGTTATATACAACTACAATATCATACAATTTAAATATAAATTTTATACAATATGTCTTTTGTATATTTTGTATCTGATTTATACATAGTTAAAATAAATTTCATACAATTAATTACATATATTATATAACTTATCTACAACTTTCATACATTATTTTTACCTAGTTATATACAACTACAATATCATAATACTTAAATACAATTTTATATACAAATATATCTTTTGTATATTTTGTATCTGATTTATACATAGTAAAAACAAATTTTATACAACTAATTGTATATTATACAACTTATCTACAACCTTCATGCATTATTTCTACCCGGTTGTATACAACTACAGTATCATGCAACTTAAATAAAAAAAATTATAATTGTTCAACTTTCATATAATATTTAAATAAACAAATATAAATAAACAACATAATATAATATTTCTATAATTTTACTACAATTTCGTAAGTATAATGTATGTCATGTTTTTTTCTAGTTTCAATCAGAAATTCAGCTAAAATCAAGTCTAATCTTTACCAAATCACCCTCAAAATTGGGATATAAACTCCAAACAATATTCTCAATTGTTTCCAACAACACTCAATCCAACGAAATTCAAATTCGAATTCAAAGCTTCAAAGCTTTCTAATGGCTGTCAATGGTGGAATTGTTGCTCTCTTTTCCTTTGCTTTATATTACTGGAATTAGGGATGGAGAGACAAAGAGAGACGTAGAGAGAATTCCTAATTGTTTGCAACAACACCCAACTCAAACAAAAAATATTTTTTGAAATTCTAAATTCAAATTCAAAATTTCAAAAATATTTAACGGTTGTCGATGGTGGAATTGCTGCTCTCTTCTCCTTTTTTCTACATTACCGGAATTTGGGATCGAGAGAGAGAATAAAGATGAGAAATAATTGGTTCCTAATATAAAGGGAAACTCATTTAATTCCTAAAATTTATATAATTGGTAAATTTGTGTAAAAAAATATAATTAAATTAAAATTTAAATAGGAAAAGTCATAAAATTTCAAATAATGTATAGAATTACCACTATAAATGCTTGTTCCTACTTAGTTGAACTAGATAAACACTGTTCAATATATAAAAAAAGAAGCTAGGCTTTGTATAGTGCCTCCATAGCATAGTGGTATTGCGTTCGCTTCGTAAGCGAAAGGTCGCGAGTTCGATCCTCGCTGGGGGCTTCTTTTTGTATAATCTACTTACAATCACAAATTCAATATGTAGGGCTTCTTTTTTTGTAAATTCCTTTTTTTCGGAGATGGGGTTAATCTACTTACAATCACAAATTCAATATGTAAGTAAAGGTGATCGAAGAGCAATTCCTCGATGGAAGTAATACTATTGATAGATTCCTTGATGGCTTATTTGTTTTAGTTCTAAGGCTGCCCCTTCTCTATCTAAGAGTTTCTTGAAGTCATTATTAATTAGACATATAAAAAAAATTATGCTTGTGTTGCTTATTTTTCACCTTAGTCAGTATATATGTTCACTGATTGTGCATTTATCAAACAGCACTTCCAATTTCTTTTTCTTCTTTTTAATATATTTTCTTTCTAAAACATGTGTATGCATACATATAACAGGCCAAAACTGCTGGAAAACAAAACAAAGTAAATAGAGTATCACTTTTGGACAGAAAGTATATATATATATATATCCTTCAAAAAATAAATATATAAAACACAATGGAGGATGTTATATATATATATATATAAAACACAATGGAGGATGTTACCACGGGAACTTAATTATATTCCCAAGGTAAAAAGCTAAGAGGCGCCTGTTGGAAAACTTCCTTTTACTATCAGCACCAACTGCTTAAACTAAAATTACGGCATAGGGTGTATGGCATATGAATAATCGATGTATAATATATGTACAATTAATATATAATCTATATATATTTGTTAAATAAATAAATAATGAATTCGGCCGGATATTAATATATATACTTTGAGGCTAATGAAATATTGTTTACCTGTAAAACAATATAGTTGAATATGTAATGTGATTTATAGGCATATAAATTAACTTGATTCAAAAATACGAAATAAACAAGAACGGAATCACGAATGTAAAAATAACTTAAAAAAATACAAGCATGTTAATATGATAAGCTTCTCTGGAAGCACTAGTATCAACAATCTTAAGAACAAAAGAAAGTGAATAATTTTATAGTTTGAGAGCAGAATATTAATTTTGTATGCAGACTGTTTTTATGCCTAGAACAGATGTTAATTTTCCTATTTATATTTCTATTTTGGGAGACAAGATCCCCAAATCAAGCTCCTCTTAGATGAGAATAAAATCGTCACTGATGGCTACATAACGATTGGCTATAAATACAAAGATTATTTGTAATGGCTGCTCATTGAATGCTATCAGATGTCAATACTTTGATTTTTTGTCATCAACTACATTGTCATCGGGTTTCATCCAGCACCGGTCAAATATTTGCAACCGGTATCGACTATTTGCTAACTCACATCTTACATATCTTCAATTTTACATGCAAATTCTTTATTCGTCCAACTGTCACTAACCAATTTTACCGGATATATATTCCTAACGATGTTAGATTAAGTGAATGGTTAGAGCCTCACGTCCTCTATTAATTTACGCATACGTATAATATCACTGTGATGAAAGATGTTCAATATTGTAGAGGTAAAAAAAGAATTGGTCTATTTATGTGTTTGTTATGATTTTTGAGAAAATATTAGACCATGCCCACTTCTTGATCATGGGATGGCTACCAAATCATTAAATCTATATATTACCAAGAACTAGTAGGAAATTAAGCCATAGTACTGAATATTGGATGAAAAAGAACTATTGAATATTATAACGACTCTGTCTAGTTTCTTCTATACATTTAAAGTGTCCGGTACATAGGATTGAGTCTTCTTTCCAGAAAAAATGCAAATTTCCTGCGTAATTCAGAAGAGTTTAAATTCTATCCCCCAACAATGTATTAACTTTTTATTTATGTTGCGCGGACTCGTTAAAATGTAGCCGTACCCGTGTCGGATTCTTAAAAAATCCACTACTTTTGGAGGATCCAACACGTATCCAGCTATATTTTCGAAGAATCCGAGCAACGTACTTTTTTACTCTATTGATAAAATTTACCTTTAATGACAGGTAACTCTTCTTATCAAGTCGGAATCTAATATATATGATAAACTTGAAATAGTAATAATCTACTATAAACAGCATAGTTGTATTGATAATGTAAGAATTACACTATCGGTACAAAACTTATATCCAATCTTGAATAGATATTTTGGGGGCACTTATTGTTAGGCGTTTGCCATAATTTTCTTATCATATTTGGTTTTCCTATCACTTGAAGGAAAGGACAATATAATTACCTAAGTTGGGTTTTCCTTTTCTGTAAAAGGAAATTATAAATTCTTCCATATTTGGCTAGTCCATTTTCTTGTAGGAAAAGGTTTGGACTTCTATAAATTAAAGATCCTTCCTTCTCATTCAGTAGCATTCACAATGTAGCCATAGGGGGCTTGAGAGTAGTATTTAATTAGGGGAGAACTTTTTGGGACAAGTACTGTTAGTGTGTCACTTGTGTTTGCCTCTTCGTGTGTTCTCTCGATATTTTGTACTCTCTTTTTATTATAGTGGATTGCTCATCTCCGAGTGGACGTAGGTCATTTGACCGAACCACGTTAAATGTTTGTATCACTTTTGGTAGATTTTTCTCTATTTTATGATTTATCGTCGTTCAAGATTTGCTTTTACTAGCTTCTGCTTGACACCTATTTTTTTCGGTCCTAACACTTTTATGATTGTTGTCAAGTCATGTTGTAAGTAATGAAGGTTTAAGAACCAAATAGATTCATGTTGTAAGTAAGGAAGCTTTAAGAAACAAAGGAATTGAACTAAATTATATAGTAACTCTCAGAATACAAAAAAAACAGCTGAAAATAGTAAGTGCTAGCTACTGGTAGTGAACTTGTGTGTGGTGTTTAATTTGGCCCACTTTGTTTGCCACAAACAGTTGTAAAGGTTTCTTTTTTGGCCATTAAGACAGGGTTCTGTTTCTAGGTAAACAGAAATACAGCACAAATTAATAATACTTGAGGATATATATGTTTGAATATGAACCTAAGACAATAGTGCAAAATCTTGTTGTATATATATAGTTCGTAACAGTATAAGTGGGAGTCACATGCAATGACCATTAGCCATGTTACAGAAACATGCAACATACTGTATATATTTGAAGGTGAAGTGTGTCTGACTAGAATTACACCATCTCAATCTCAATCGTGTATATATACTCCATAGCTAGCCAATAAGCCTAATTGCCTCCTCAACACAAACTACTACTAATGTTTCTCTATTGAATGACTAATCTAATAGCTGTATTACACTTTAATTCTAACCCTATAAATTAATTGTTCACCATCCTTCAAGCTAAAGTCCAAATCCATCTTTATATGCACCACACAACAAAGAAACAATAGATGAATATTTCAAAGTAAGAGGCATATTAAGTATTTCTATTTCATAAATAATGTCAAATCAGTTCAACAATTAATTCTCTGGAAAAATGGTTATACCGTTGAGTTTCGAGTTGAGAATTGAGCAATACTTGGTATTTGTAACTGGGGCAGATTAATCGAGAACTTATAGGGTGTTTGGTCAAGTTTCTTTTTGCCCAAAAGTATTTTTTTTTTATTTGTAAAAATTACTTGTGTCCAAAGTTAAGATATTTATCCAAATTTTTTGACGGTGCAACACTTATCATATATATATATATATATATATATATATATATATATATATATATATATATAGTTTCTTCCCAAAAGTATTTTTTTGAAAAGTATATTTGAGAAAAATATACTTCAATATTTTTTTAAAACTTTGCCAAACACTAATTGACTTCAAAAGTATTTTTTAAATTATTTGTTCAAACACAAATTACTTTGCACCAAGTGTACTTTTTAGAAAAGTATTTTTCAAAATAAGCTGAATTTAGAAATTTGGCTAAATAGGCTATTAATTTGAGTGATATCTCTGCTTTTATTGCTTACTCCCTTCGATTTACTTTAATTAATTTTTTAGTTGTTTTCACATATATTAAGCAATTCATCTTTTACCATTAATTAACATAAAAATTGATCCTATTAACCTTATTAAATTATTCATTAAAAATATAGTAATAAATACTAATGTTACTCTAGACCGCAACTTTAAACAAGGTTAGTTCCTTCTTGATATAAGAAAAATATAAAAACAAGACTAGAAAAATATTAAGATCCAATTGAGCATAGTAATTTATTAAGTTAATATTCAAGTTCTGAAATTCTGGTTTTTTTTTTCCTTCTGTCGAGACACGTGACACCTCTTTTTTTCACTATGAGCAGTTAGTTTTTTCTAACTATCGTCATATCATATAGTAATAGGCGTTTGAACAATATTTGATTACGGTTCCGACTTCCTAATAAGAGTATTTAAAGCCAATGTGAAAAGAATATTTGAAATTCCAAATATGATATTTTTAACAAGAATTTCCACTTTAAATTGAAGAATTATTCACTTGAAATATTATTTAAACAATGAAGTTCATATTTTATAAATACTGATGGTGAAAATACTCTTCTTTTTTTTCCAATCAAGAAAAAATAAAGTCTTTTCAGATTGGGTATTTATGAGGTTAGTTAGATGTATTCTTTGTTTCTTTTGGTTACCTAACTACAGTAAACTAAACTCATGCTTTTTAGAGTTTAAGGCAAAATGGGCACGAAATGAGGATAAGTCACAATCAAGACAAATGGTAAGGCAACAGCAAGACAACACCAAAACCTACTGTCTTTTATTAGCTTTGAGCTTACCTTACACGTGGCTTCAAATTTTGTGTGTCGGAGATTCTTTTAGGAACAGCCATTGTCAAAATCAGTGACGTGTCCTAAGCATATATCATCCTAGATCTCAATATCTCTCACTTTATGTCCTTTTCCCTTCAATAATTCTGCCCATCCTTGCACCTCCCACGCACACCCTCTTTTCTCTAAAAAGTTTAAATTCATATTGTTATTTAATTGTTTTCGAAAATAACTTTTTTATCCTCCAAAGTAGAGGTGTTTATTGCTCGATTTTGATCGACTTTTTCCTAAAAAAAAATCAAATCAAGTAGTTAGCTTTCCAAATATTAGAATCAAACTAAAATAATTAAGTCGGTTTTTCTCGATTTTATGTCGGGTTTTTTATTTTTTCGGTTATTTATCGGGTTTTTCTTAAATATAAGACATATACATCAAACACATATTTCGGCGATCATATTTTATATATAATACTATCAAATCAATTACCCTTGGAGAAATTTATTATTTGCTAAAATATATTGATGATAATTGAATCAAATAGTGATGAAAATTTTAAGGACTTAATTAAAAATATGTTATTTTAATATTAAATGGATTCTAACTCTAAACAAAAGAAAACTACCAATCAAACTAGAATGTAAAGGTGAATAACTATATTACAAGTGCAAACGATTAACGTTTACCATAAATTTTTGAAACTTTTTATATATATATATATATATATATATATGTATGTATATGCGTGTGTGTGTGTGTGAATGATAATAAATTTGAAATAACTACTCCTATAGTCGGTTTGGTTGGATTTTTTTCTGATTAAAATCAAAACCAAACCAAATTTGATCGGTTTTTAAAATTCAAAACCAAAACCAAACCAAACAAAAAAGTATCAGTTTTTTGGTCGATTTAGTTTGATTTTGGTTTGGTTCGATTTTTTAAATTTTTATAAACATCCCTAATCCAAAGTAAGAGTAAGGTATGCGAATTTATTATTTTTCTCAGATTTCTACTTGTAGGATCCCACTAGATTGTTATAGTTGTTTTAATTTAAATTCATAGTATTATATACTTTAAGATAAATTAAAAGGAAAATACTTAAGTTAAAAGTGAAAGAAATTTATATCGCACAACAGTCCTTGATGGTCTTTGAACTGTAAAAATTACATGGGACTTTTTATTTGATTGCCCTCACTTAAATTATACCTATTTTTTAAAAAAAAATTTATCCAATACATACTTTTTAAATAACTTTAGCCCCATTTCTCTCTTTTTTTCTGCGTTTTTTTCTATTTCTTCTTCTTCTTTCTTATGCTGATGTTGGCGCTACTATTAAACTTCAATCAATGGGATGATTGCATATATATGTTTATCATATTATTTAAAAATAAATTATAAATAATTACGTAAGTTAGTAGATTATAATTTATAAATATTTCCACGTACGTAAGTTAAGTAGACAATGATAATTTTGTTCTTTTCACGTTTATTATTTTCAAAATTTATGATTAAGATATTGTTGGCAATCCGATTATTTATATAGTATGTTAGAAAACTTTTTCAAAAACTTCAGCTTAAATAGTGCTGAAGTTTTTACGAATGAACTAAATAACTTCAGCTCTAGAGCTGAAGTTTGCTAGTTACAAAACAAAAACTTCGGCGGCTCTAGAGCAAAAGTTCGCCAGTTACAAAATAAAAACTTCAACTCTACTTCAGCAAATAGAGAACAAAACTTCAGCTACTATGCTTAAGTTCAAAAATTATAAAAAATAATCTCAGCATTTTTTGGTTCAGCACACCTCTTACTTCTGGCCCTTCTACTAGAATGCTGAAGTTTTGCGAGATTGCTTTTGCTACTTCAGCCTCGTATGTTGAAGTTATGCGAAAAAGCGGGTACACTTGTAATATTTTTTACAAAGCGTACACAAGTTAAAATGTGACACAAAAAGTAGGTATATGTGCAAATCCCTTCTTATTCTTTACAAATATTTATGAATTGTTATTTTAATCTCTAACAATGCTGATAAATTTGCTATAATACTTATTGAGTTTTAATTTTTTTTTTTTTTTTGATGATGCATATTGAGCTTCAAACTAATTCAAGTTTTGTATCTTTTGATTAACTAAAATATATTCCTCAACAAAATTGGAGAAATAAATATAAAATATATTAAAAAACAAAAGCAAAATAAGAGAAAATAATTGGTCCTAGCTAGTGTTTCTTTCATAGCCAATCAATATTACTCAAAGGTCTGGGAAGAAAAAAAAAGGAAGGGAGAAGGATCCAAATATCCAATGCACTAAAAATTAAAATAACAATAACTAGTAGCAGATTTTCCGATAAATTCATAAAAGAACTTCACTCTATTTGTATTGTAAATGCACTTAGAATTGTTATCCAGAACAATCAAATTATATGGATAAATAACATTTAAGGCACGAAAAGCAGGAAGAAATAGTGTGATATCAAGTTTTATGGATAAATAACATTTTGCTTTGCTTTCTTATAATTCCACAAATGAAAATTTAAAATATTTTTTTTGTTAAACGTTTAAATTTTATTTAACCAAGTAAGAATATTTAGATCCGCTAGTTCTTTTGGACTTCAGTACCAGACCTATCTATAGAACTATTTAACTTATCAGCTACCAAAATTCCTATAACAATTACATTGCACTATATGAAAAAACCTAAAAACGAAAAAATAAAAGATGACAATGAATTTCTTCTAATGTTTCACCTTTGTTGAGTATAAAAAATTTGAAAGTTAATTTCGTCGATTTTAAGTTTTCTTTTTTCAACTCGAACACATAGATTATAAGATACGGATATCTTCAAATTTTTTTGTAAATTTACAACAACAACAATCCAGTATATTCCCACAAGGTGGGGTCTGGGGAGGATAATATGTAGACAAGTCTTACCTCTACCCGAGAGGGCAGAGAGGTTGTTTCCAATCGACCCTCGGCGCAGGGAAAAGAAAAACAAACAAAAACAAAAACAAAAACTGCATTAGTTAATCCAACATACATCGCATAAAAATTATCTAAACATAAGAGACATAAATACCACAAATAAGCGGGCATGCAATGATATTAAAATAGTAACTACGAGAAATGACTACTACAAGAGAACACAAACTAATCATCTATGGACGGCCCTGCCACGCCTCACCCACCCCGGGAAAGGAGTACGAAATCCCTTTTCAAAAATGACACATAAATTTACATTATGTGTCATTTTTGAAAAATCATTATTACTAACATACTGGTATGATATTCAAATTTGAATGGAATGCAATTTGAGGTGTTTGAATTGAGGTTAAGCCAAGTATGGTGTAAAAAAATAAACTATTTGACAATTTTAAGACAATATATGCAATATTTTATAATAATAATAATCAACTAATTTAACATTT
Organism: Nicotiana noctiflora; assembly: GCA_032618575.1. Classification (NCBI taxonomy): domain Eukaryota; kingdom Viridiplantae; phylum Streptophyta; class Magnoliopsida; order Solanales; family Solanaceae; genus Nicotiana; species Nicotiana noctiflora. The sequence continues at coordinate 943 of JASVEL010007817.1, read as the reverse complement.
AATGATTAAAAGAACAATTTTTTTTGTAGTTATAGGATATTAAAAATTCAAATTCCAGGGGCTAGAGATATCGATAAACTTAAAGTGAAGTCATACAGAAATAAATTCGGCTAAAGAATCATTTAAATTTTTAGATAGTTGATTAAAGTATCTTTTAAATTATGAATAATATCTTCACTTGCAGAGAGAGAGAAATTGAAATTTCAAAATAGAAATATTTATTGAAAGATAAAACCATATCAAATAAGTGTTCAAGTCGTAGCATAAGAGTCACGTCGTAATCAAAGAATCGTTTATATCGTGTGAACCTTTGTACTTTGCCATAAATATGAGTTATTATTTTACTTTGTGACTATTTTTAGGTTACAATGACACTTATGAGAATAATGCAAAAATAAAATTATCACTACGAGAATTGAGAAAATATTAATCTTTTTTCATGTAGTACTTCTTAATTAATATCTCAGGATTATCTATAATTAGTTAGAAGGTTAAATATTAAGGTTATTTACGTATAATTCAAATACTCAGATATTTAACATGGTTAGTATCAAATATCAAAATGGAGTAAAACAATTCACTAGCTAAAGAATTTTTTATATTGTAGATAGCCAACTAAAATAAGTTTTGAATTAAGAATAATATTTTCAATTAAATTATTTTACAAATAATAATTATTGAAAAAATAATATTTTAGAAACAGAAATTTTAAGACAAAAATATTTTTTAGAGATATCAATATACCAAATAAGATTATAAGTAGTAGTAAAAGAGTTAAGTCTTATCCAAAGAATCATTTTTGTCTCAACATTTAATTATTTTGCCATACATATGAGTTTTTATTTTTCTTCCTAGATATTTTTAAGATTCAATGGCACTGGCAAGCATGATATCAAAAATAAAAATAGAAGAAATGGTTAATTATTTTTTTAATATTCAATTA
>JASVEL010007816.1:625000-642670 GCA_032618575.1 Nicotiana noctiflora | reverse complement strand
TATTCAACGGCCTGTGAGTCTTAGACGGTGTGGTCTTATGTGCGAGTCTCGTGTGGTAACATGAGTTGATGTATTATGGTGCTGCAGTAAAGGCTAATATTAAATTAAAGATGAATCATAAAGGAAACTAGGTAAATGGAACAACTTGTTAGTAAACTGGAACAGTATGAAAAGGGCATGAGTAACTCCTAGTGTGTGTTCGAAGTAATGAGTTTTGTAGTTATGGTGCAACAAAGCTCTTGATGTACTGGCGGTTGCGTAGCTCGATATGGGTAAAAGCACTCAGTCCTGGCAGTTAAGCTTATGCAATGAATTGGAATAAAGAGTTGTGATGTGTTTTATCATGGGTTGAAAATGAGTATATTTCTATCGGTATGCGAATCATGGAATGTGTAATGACTTTTCTCCTGTATGGGATCATGAAGGTCCTTAACTAGTTGAGTGCGCCGATGTTCCCGGCGTAGGAGAGGGATAGAAATTCTCCATGTATCTTGGTGCAGTAGGGTATACGCGATGTGCTATGGAAAGATGATAACGGCATGTTCAAGGTTTTGAGATCAGTTCATATTATATGGGAAGTCATTAAAATCCCCAAGCAGCGTGCGCAGTTGCAGATAATCTGAGGATCAATCTTTCTGGTGATTAAGGAAAATGGTACTGCTATTCCAGTGATTTGGCAGAGGATATGGTCAAAAGGGCCAGGTAATGTAAATTGATAAAATTTAGTGGTATTGTGGTATCCTCCTGTTGGATTGACAGTGATGATTGAGTTGTTGATGGCATAGGGAAATTTCTGAATGGCGTACGTGGTATGAATGGATGCTTGATGTGTGTTATGTATTTGTACTGTGGAGAGTGGAATCATGCATAGTGATTCATGTGTTATATATGTGTTGGAGACTAGAAGTTCTCTTAATCCGCCTACGCAATGGTGGTATGTCGTGTGTGTCAACACCGTTTAGCGAATATTGGAAATTGGAAGCCCTAGTGGCTCCATCGTTACTTGATATGACGAATTTGAATAATGATATACGATTGCGGACTGGTTGTCATAAGTCAGGTTGTCTAGAGTAATGTGATATGGACTATATCAGAGAAATGTCACAATTGTGTGGCAGAGCGCATCAGATCATGCTCCAGCAGGGTAGATGTACCCTAGGGCCAGCGGACGGCTGGTAGGTATTGCTTTGTCAGTTGGGCCTTCGTGGCGGATGTCAGTGTAGAGGTATCTACCATTGATTCAGTTCCGGTATTGAGAACTTTGTCGGATGCGTTTCATGTGGCCGAGCTTGAGGCTATACATATGTTTGTTGCAGCGAGCAACTTGACTCGATGTGCATTCCCTTTTTCTAGATTATGCGTGGATCGGATGGCACGCCGCTACACGTGTAGTATCTGGATCGGGTGGCACGCCGCCACATGTATGGTATCAGGATCGGGTGGCACACCGCCACAGGTATGGTATCTGGATCGGGTGGCACGCCGCCACAGGTATGTTATTGGAACGGGTTGCGCGCCGCAACAGTGTGACGTGGAAAATATAGCTTCCTATATGCTACCTTGTATACAATATTTCCTAGCTTCTGAAGAATAGTTCGTATTGGGTATCGCTCGGGGAATAGCACATCGGTTATGTCCATTAAGGATTGGATAGCATATAATAAATGTATCACCGTGTGTGTGATTGATTGGTTGAGTTCAGACCTAAATATGTGTGTGGCTGACCGTTCTGAGCATGGTGACTTGAGGTGCTTCAGGAGTAATAGTGTTTGGATAGAATCAGGAGCTGTGGCAAGGCCACGTGATGTTATGACCTTTCGATGGGGATTCAGGTACTCTAATTCTATGATGTGAGACGAGATCTCAGTTATGTGTTGTGATGGTATTGAGGAAATTGAATTATAGCTCTTTGTGTGAGTCTGTTGTCATGATTCGAGTGTGTTCAGATCGTTCTTATTGGAGCCTGTGTTGTGCTTGTCGCGGCTTAGGCCAGTGTTGAGGTGTCATATCACCAGTGTGGTGTGTTATAATCAAAATGATCGCTGGAGTCATTAATGAGTACGAGCATATTCGATCTCAGTTCGTTAGAAAGGTAATATCGAGGTTTGGCTCCGAAATCTATTATGGTATCAGTTAAAAAAAAGGGAAATGGATTCATGAATGGTTGACCCGAGAGATAGGTTCGGTATATCGCGTGCTTCAGCTGCCGTGGGAAGGATATGAAGCTGATGGAATAAGACTCTATCTAATGAGAGAGGTTTTTCTGCTAGTATTTGATCATGGTGGCCATTGTTGTGATTAGAGACCATCATCTCGAGCGATTCGGTTGTTTGATACATCATGTGATGTCACCCGGGGTGGCAAGTATGGGCTATTACAGATGGATCGTGTGTATTATGAGTATAGGCATGAGATTCGGATTTGGTATGTGATCTCGGAAAGTACAATATGGTCTATGGTGCGGATGGCCTGTGAGATTTCCAGCTATAGTGTGTACCGGACTTATATGAGATAGGGTGACGTGGGATCGCCCCGAATATATGCTTGGTAAGGTCATTCAGCTATTGAGTTACTTCCAGTAAACCTCTTGGTCCGCTCGAGGACGAGCGTTTGCTTAAGTTGGAGAGAATGTGATGACCCGGCCCGTCATCATGTGAGTTATCACCCCGTTACCCCGTTATATGCTTGTTAATGTTGCAATATGCATGTTGGGTAAGTTTGAGTCAATCCGGGTTGAGTTTGGTTGAAATTGAGAGAAATAGTCTCTTAGAGGAAGGAATAGTTGAGAAAAGTCAGCTGGATGTTGACTTGTGAGCTAGAGAGCTCGGAATCGAATTCTGATGATTCGGTCAGCTCCGGGAGGTCATTTATGAGCTGGGAGAGTGATCGAAAGTGAATTTGGAAGTCCGGTGTAGTTTTAGGCGTGAATTGGCTAAAGTTGAATTTTGGCGATATCCGATCGGTAGGTGAGATTTTGATCCGGGAGTCGGAATGGAATTCTGATAGTTGCAGTAGCTCCGTTAGGTGATTTTGGATGTGTCGGCAAAATTTCAGGTCATTCAGAGGTCGTTTGGTCGGGTTTTTGATCGAATGTCGGTTGCGAAAGTTTGAATGAAAACTTAGGCTTGAATTGATTGAATTTGATGTTTTTCCGTATTAAAAGATGTGTTTTTATCATTGGAGCAAGTTCGTATAGTGCTGTGGAGTATGTTTGTGGTTTTTGTTGGAGTCCCGGGGGACCCGGGGTGGTTTCGGGAGGTTAAACGGAGGAATTTCAGGGATTTTGTAGGTCTTGATTTTTGGCTTCTCGTATTTTCGCTTCTGCGGGTGGGGGACCGCAGAAGCGGAAGCGTAGGGGCAGAAATATTCTCGTAGGAGCGAGATTTGGCTAAGCTGGGGACTTCCGCAGAAGCGGCCAAAAATGCACAGGGGCGGGCTCGCAGAAGCGAGCCCATGATCGCAGGAGCGGAGGAGGCCAGGCCGGGGAGCTTCGCAGAGCGGAGCCCAGTCCGCTTACGCGGTCTCGCAGGTGCGAGACCTGGACCGCATAAGCGGAACTGGGCGTCTTGGCGTGGAATCGCAGAAGCGACAGGGCGACCGCAGAAGCGGACTCGCAGGTGCGAGTCCAGAGCCGCAGAAGCGGAAATCGCGCCTGTCATAAAACTAATAGAAGGGGTAAAATTTCATAAGTGATAAAACATTAGGGCTCGGTTTTAAGAGGCGAATTGGGTGATTTGGACGGGAGATTGCTGGGAGATCATCGGGTTATCATCGGAGGTGAGTTTTATGGTTCAATTACGTGATTTTATCATGAAATCCTCCTATATTTTACTGAAATTGGGGGAAATTATGGGAAAATTTAGCCTAAGCGAGGGCTTTGGTAAAATGTCGATTTGAGTAGGCAAACGGAGTCCGATTTTGGAAAAATTTATATGTATACACACGTATTGAGACGATGGTTCCGAATATATAACTTTTGTAGATTTTCGAGAAGCGTACCAAAAGTCGAAATTTGACAACTTTGTGGGTTTCGATGCAATTTGAGTTATTTCGAATGGGTTGCGGGTAATTGGTACATATTGATGTATTCTCTATGATTTTGAGCAGATTTGGCATCCGAGGAGATTGATTTGCGAGGCAAGCGCAAGGCGGACTGAGGCTCCTACCGGTTCGAGGTGAGTGGTGATAGTAAATAATGTATTGAGGGTTTGAAACCCTGTACTAGCACTTCACAGTGCTATGTTGAGATGGACACGCGTCTTGTGACAGGCGTGGTGACATTGTGATTGGGAAATTGGACTTGGTCCTTCCCGGCTAATAGTATATTGTGTATTATGACTGATAATGAGATTATAACTGTGTAATTGGGGTAATAGCCATGTTTGGGGCCTTGTGCTGATCTGTAGAGCATTAGGGGACCTGTAGAGTTGGGTGACCCTTATATCATGTTGAAAACTTACACTCAGCCGTAAAACTAGCTGAATAGCATATCAAAATCCAGTACTAGGTGTGTACTATGAGAGACTGATTACTTAGGGTGGAAATTCCCTGATTTAGCTGAGTGGGCCTGGAAGGCCAATCCTATACTAATTGGGACACGGTCGAGAACCCGTTATGAGGTATTATATATATATATATATATATATATATATATATATACCCATGTTGGATCGTACTGGACGCCGCAGCAGTATATATATTGCATCGGGCTGCACGCCGCAGCGGTATATATATATATTGGATCGGGCTGCACGCCGCAGCAGTATATATATTGGATCGGACTGCACGCCGCCGTGGTATTTATTTTGGATCGGGCTGCACGTCGCAGTAGTATACATATTGGATCGGGCTGCACGCCGCAGTAGTATATATATATGATCGGGCTGCACGCCGTAGCAGTATAGTTATATATGCATATATATATATATATATATATATATATATATATATATATATATATATATTGGATCGGACTACACACTGCAGTATTACATGTGTGGATCGGGCTGCACGCCGCAGCATCATAGTGTTTGGGCCTAGGGAGCCCCTCCGAAGTCTGTATACACCCCAGTGAGCGCCGTCGACGTTAAATGGAGCGGGCTGCGCGCCGTAGCGGTATATGTATTGGAGCGGGCTGCACGCCGCAACATTATAATTACTCATATCCTTATACCTACTTAAATACTTAAACATTATAGACATATGTATATATCTTCATACATTGAGATGGTTGTACACCATAGTGGTACGAGTGAGGATTTGGTCAGTGTGGGACCTTTGGAGTTAGATGTGGTCTGGAGATCAGAGTACTTACTGTAGTGATGACTTACCTGTGGGGGGTTTTCCTTAGAACTGTTTAGTGATAGTACAGGAGTTCCTACTTTCAGTTATTGTTTATTATTATTACTCACTGAGTTGAAATATACTCACCCCACTCCCCTGCACTTTTGTGCAGATTCACAGGTGCCCGAGAGCAGTTGAGTTGTTGTAGCTGCTGATCCTTATCTACTTTTGCGGAGACTACGAGGTAGTTGTCGGCTTCCGCAGAACCTGTTTTCTCCTTCCTTATCATTTTGTTGCTTTCATTTTGCTTAGACTTGTTTGTATTAGGATGTTTATTCTGTAGAGGCTCAGACTTGTGACACCACGATTTGGTTGGGACCGTATTTTGTATGTTTCTACTATTACGTTCATCATTTTGATATGAACACTCGCTGTTTAAGTTTAACTTGATTAATTGGAATTAATGATTGGCTGGTTTAAGAGATAATATGGTCGGGCTTGCCTAACATTGTATTGGGCGCCATCACGACCAGGGTTTGGGTCGTGACAGTTAACTACGCATGGTCTCCAATAATCAAATTGAATGGAGAAGAAGTTACAGAAGATATTAAACTATCCTAATGGAAACCAATTCAGAGTTTAAAGTAAACTTACTTGTAGGCAATACTTTGACCAAAAATTTCCCCGGAATTGGTTCAACCCTCCAAAAACCCTAGATTCATGATTTAGGCCATTCTGCTTGTACTCAAGAGATTCTTAACTTGTTTTATTGGTGAGGAAGGGACGAAGATTATTTAGTATCGATATGCGACAGTTTGGATCATTTTTGTTTTGGCCCAAAAAATAAAAATAGCGATTCGAAGAGATATGCTATGATTTGAAAATTTTCAAGTGTGGGGATGGAAAAAGGAGGAAAAGACAATTTAGCGGTGTAATTTTGGAAGTGTTTGGAGTTGCGCCGTCGGCTGATTTTCGGCCGCCGACGACGTGGCAGAGGCAGGTGAAGCACGGTGGTTCAGGTGGGATTGATACCAACATAACATAGAGAGTTATGTATGAGAAGGGGGATTATTGTTTTAGGGTTGAGTGTAATTTCTGACATTTATATTTGATATCTATGAATGAACGTAGGCCGTCGGATGAATGGTAATGGACGATCCAGATGAAACAACGTCAAACGACGTCGTTTTTCATATAAAGGGTTGGACCGGGTGAGGATTAAGATGGTCTGGACGGGTATATATGGATTGGGCCATGAAAAACTGAGTAACATTTGGCCCAAATCATTCGTTTGTTACCCCACTTTTTTTAATTTATTTTCTTTTCAAATGTTTTACCTATTTTGCATTATATATTTTCCTTATTTTCTGATTTTTTGCAAAAAGATTGAAATAAAATCCAAATATATTTCTAAGATGCACTAATTAACTCCTAAAATTGATTAAAACTATTTAAAAGTAAACTAAAACAAATTCAGCAATTAACAATGCAAGAAAACTATTTTTTGTCTGTTTCTTTAAATTTTGTTTTAAAATGAATTAATGCCTACTTAATACTAAAAGTGTAAATTATAGCCCTAAATGTAAATGTATATTTTGTGTTTTTTTTTTAAATTGAATTATCATGCACAACTAAAATGCAACAATTATCAGAAAATAACACCAAAATGCACAAAAATTGTAAAAATAGAGAAAAATTATTTTGTTTGAATTTTTGGGAATAATTTGCTTAGGGCAAAAATCATGTGCTCACAAAGACTTGTACCAGGCATCGGAACCAAAATAAGATATCGATATGATAGTCTTTTAATAAATTTTCATTTCCATTTTTCTTAATAATTTCTGAAAATAATTGCACAGAAAAATTTTGTTCCTAGGATTTCGACTCCTGGTACATGCCCGAGTCACATATTTTCCTACGGACCCTCTGGGACCATCAAATCATAGGTCCGGGTCCGTTTACCAAAAATATTAACCGGAGTCAACTTTTATCATTTTAAAGCCACTTTTGAAATTTTTCATAGAATTTAACATATAATCTTTCCGGCTATACGGCCGGACTACGCAGGCAAATAGAGGCAACTCAAATTGAGGTTTTCAAGGACCCGGACTACGCAGGCAAATAGAGGCAACTCAAATTGAGGTTTTCAAGGCCCCGGAAGCATGGAAAAAGGGAGAAATCTGGTGATGACCCTTTCAAAGGCCGATGGGAGGCCAAAAACCACGGTGAATCCTTATTATTTGCATATTCAAATCCCTTAGTGATACTTCTCATCAATACACTTATATTTACTCTTGTGCAGGCCTCGGGGATGTTGTCTCGATGAGGTCGCTCCCACTTGGTGAGGGAGATACCAAAAAAACCTGCTAAGGACAAAAAATGAAAGGAAGGGTTGCCAGAGGAGTCCCCGAAGCCGAAAAAGGCCAAGCTTCAAAAACCTAGGGCTAGTACAGCGGCCCTAAATCCGGAAGCTATTGTACGTCGTTTTTATGAGACGAAGAGGCCGAGGACGAAGATTCTAGCCCGTTAATAACTCGTAGAGGAGGAGTCATCGATCCTTCAAAGTTTTTTGAGCTGGAGACCTCCGAAGCGGTTCATCCTCAAGTTGAGGTAGTTCCCGGGGGGAGTTCGAGCGAGGTTCTCGAACCTACTCGTAGAGAGGAAGCGCCTCGCCCTGAATATCACTTGGTAGATGAACTTAGTAAACCCAGCACTGAGGTTTCTCGAAGTCGAGAGAAGGCATCGATTGAGCCACTCGGGGTGATTGACGTAGATGACTCTTCGACAGGCCCATCATTTTCTAAGGGGAAAATACGAGATGCCCAAGATATGAAGACGCTTGACATGGTAAAATCCCACGAGGAGAATGACATCTTCGGCGAATGCCTTACCGGGATCGATGAGGGCCCCAATCTTGACGCCTCTTCATGCTCGAAGAGGCTGAGAACTTCGAAAGTAGGTAAAGCTTGATTTAATAACTATATTTAGAGTTTGATTCTTTCGTTTTTGACCTCCTTCCTTTGCATTTAGTCTGTGATGATCTTTGATCAAGCTTTTTTCAAGTCTCGAACTGAGCTTGCCCGATGTGAAGATGAACTCAAGAAGCTTATGTCAAAGATGGATGAACTCAAGATTCTCTATGTCGAAATAGAATGGGAACTCGATGATCTTCAAGCTACTTCTGTGAGGGCTTCCAAAGAGTGGGCCGAGATCGTTTAAAAGATAATATAGTCTTTGTGGGCGTATTTTGTACTTATTTTTTTTGGCGTCTAATGTTACACCTTTGTAGCTCCAGGAAAAGGCTGACCTGGTGGAGCATCTCCAGGACGAGCTTAAGACCAAAGAGGTTGAAACCCTCAGGTGGAAGTGAAATATGGATTGCTTGGCCACTGACAGGGACAGTCTTAAGAAACAGCTGGCCTCGGTCGAGATTCGGCTTTAGAGTGCTAAGGAAGAGGGTCATAGGTTTAAGGAGCTTCACACTCAGACGACCGCCGAGTTATCTAAGGTTAAGTCTGAAGCTGATACGTTCGTATTTTTACCGAACCGATGCTGCATCTGCCAATGCTTAGGCTAGGGAGATATTTGTAGTAGCTGATCTTAATTTATCCTGCACCACCAATCATGCTCGGATAGAATCTCGAAAGTGTACTCTCGAGGAAGTGCATGCCAAAGGCTTTGGCCTTTTTGTAGAAATTGAGAAGGTGAAGGTTTTGGAAGAAGAAGCAACTATACTACTCTTTACTGATTGGGATTATGCATACGGCTCCATGAGTGGGGAGGACGAAGTTAATGTCCTTGAAAAAAAGAGAAGGCCACCAAAGATCAAGCTGTTGAAAATAAGTTAGAACTTTGGACGCAATGAACCCTTAGGTTCTTCACTAATAGGCTATAGTTGTAGCCTTTGAGATGGCCTTGGCCTTTATATCGAGGGTATGCCTCTTTGAGGTCTTGTGAGCTCGAGTGTGCCTCTTTGAGGTCTTGTAAGTTCGAGTGTGCCTCTTTGAGGTCTGATAAGTTCGAGCGTGCATCTTTGAGGTCTTATAAGTTTGGGTGTTCGATGACTCGATATGTCGATCGTCGATGACAGTCCTCGAGTATTCGGGGTTTTGGCCCTTGAGTCGTTAAATATGAAAAATAGTAGACTTCTTTCAGGCACAAAGTATTTTGATATAATAAGATTGCTTCTTCAAATAATTGATACATGCGTACATGTTGTGTTGCTAGGGGCTCAAATATTCTATATGGACACAGTTTATTTAATCGTTTGGCCCATTACAACGTTCCCTTATCGAGGTCCTCATTGGCATGAATTGCTTTCTTCGAGAATACGTTCTCCAAAGGTGCCCCCTCCCCCCTCAAATTGTTCGAGGTTGATTGAAAAAAAAAAGGCTTGAATACTTGTTGAATGTTCCTTAGGTAGCATATAAGTGTTGCCTCATTAAAAACATTGCAAGTAAAACCCATTTGGGATCAAACCTGATATAAGAAAAAAAGAGTGCAACACATGCTTTAAAACACAAGGTCTTTGAGTTGAAAGGTGCTCGATGTTTCCAATCAAACACCTAGGAGTTAGTTTATACAAATGGAAAAAAGGGGGTGGAAGGTCATACCTCAGTAGTAATAGCATTTGAGCAATGATACATTCTAATTATTTGGTAGTTGCTCGCCTTTCATTGCTAAGTTTGTAAGATCCTTTCCCCATGACTCCGACGACAAGATACGGTCCTTCCCAATTGAGTTATGGCTTTCCTTTTTGAAATATCGAAGGTTCGTCCTTCTGTTGTAATACCTTTCAACCTTGGCCTCATGTTTTTCATCTAGTAATTCGAGAGAAGTGTTCATAGCTTCGCGATTTGGGTCCTCGATGGCATACTGAGACCTGGCGCTAGGTTCCCCAACTTTGATCGTGATCAATGCTTCTAACGCATATACCAAAAAAAAAAATGGGGTCTCCCCCGTTCTTGATTTTGACGTCGTTCGAAATGCCCATAACACTTTGTGCAACACTTCTCTCCATTTCCCCTTTGCATCATCTAACCTTTTCTTTAATTTTTGAATAATGGTTTTAATTTTATCGGGGATGATCTCGATACCCCTGTTCGACATTGTGAAACCCAAGAACTTGTCTGAGCCGACTCTAAAAGCGCATTTCTCAAGGTTCATCTTTATGTTGTACTTTCTTAAGATATCGTACGTAACATGCAAATGGGTCAAATGTTCCTCTGTGCGCCGGTACTTAACTAGTATGTCATCAACATAAACTTTCATATATTTACCTATTTGAAGTTAGAACATCTTATTACATGGGCGTTGATACGTGGCTCCAGCCTTTTTTAGCCCAAAAGGAATTATATTATAACAATGCATACCATCCTTTGTGACTAACGAAGTCTTTCCCTAGTTCTCCAGGTTCATTTGAATTTGGTTGTACCTGGAGTAGGCATCAATAAAAGTATCTCATGACCGGTCGTAGCATTGATCAAAATTATCGATGTTGGGCAATGGGAAAGAATATTTAGGGCATGCTTTGTTCAAATTTTTGTAGTATACATACATTATAAGTTTGTTCCCCATTTTAGGGACTATCCACTATGTTAGATAGCTATTCGGGATATTTTACTTCCCTAATAGATCCTATCCTGAGAAGTTTGATTACTTTTCTTTGATGAATGCATGCCTTACGTTGGCTTTCTCCTCTGCTTTTCTGGTTTTTTATCTGGGATCGTCACTTAGTCGATAGGAAGCTATCTCAGGTAGAATTTGTGTCATACCTTTCGTTCTGGAAGATTCTCGATCAATATGGCTTGATCGAGTTCTTAGAACACCTGTTCATCAAAACCTATCCCTCGGGCTCGGCCGAGGGTATGGGCTGTGATTGCTTTTTAGCCATATGTTCACTTTTTGACTTTTCCAATGCAGATGGTATTGATACCGGGGCCAAGTCGTGTACTGCAAAAATTTCCTTAGCTTTATGTTGCTCTCCATATATTGTATTCATTCCATCCTTTGTTGGGAACTTTATCAATTGATGAAGGGTTAATGGCACTGCCCTCATGCTATGGATCCATGGCCTTCCATGCAAGGCATTATACCTCATGTCACCTTCGATGACATCAAATTTGATATCTTGTCTGGTTCCTGCCACGTTGAATGGGGGGATGATTTCCCCTTCGTTGTTTCACTTACCATGTTGAAGCCATTCAAGACTCGAGATATTGGTATGATCTGACCGAGCAACCCGAGCTGCTACATGACTCTTGACTGGATTATATTTGTCGAACTACCTAGATCCACGAGAACACGTTTAACTTAGACTTTATTTAAAAGGATAGAAATTATCAGGGCATCGTTGTGAGGCTTAGATAAGGCCTCGATGTATTCTTCGTTGAATGTGAGGGTGTCCTCAGGCGCGTAGTCCCGAGTCTATTTCTCCCTAGTGGTGGATACTTTGGTATGTTTGAACATTGGTCCCTATGGTACGTCTGCTCCATCGATGATCGTGTGAATGACATGTTGAGATTCTTCAGGTTCATTCTTCCTATTCGCATCTCTTTCTCGGAAATGGTTCTTTGCCCAATTGTTGAGAAATTCATGAAGATGCCCCTCGTTGAACAACCGGGCTATCTCTTCTCTAAGCTACCTGCAGTCCTCGGTCCGATGCCCATGAGCACCATGATATATGCACATCAAGTTGGGGTTCCTCTGGGAAGGATCGACCTGTATAGTCTTTGGCCATCTAGTATCTCTGATTTTGCCAATGGCTGAGATGATACATGTGGCATCGATGTTGAAGTTGTACTCCGCTAATCGGGGTGCATCTTCCGGTCCCAAGTGCCTATCTAACCCAGTTTTTCTCATCGTTCCTCGGGAATTTTGACCTTGATCTGTTATTCGATCATTCTGAGGTATGTTATGCCTTGAAGTGTTCCTTCCATCCCCGGAGTATGGCTGATATCTTTCCTTATTCAACCTATAACCCCTATCTGCACTTCCTCACTCATTTGCTAGTAGCTTGTTTGGGTAAACTGAGCCCGAGGGTGCTCCCAACTGGTCATCCTCGACTCTTATTTTTTATTTTCACCTGTTATGCACATCCGCCCAAGTTATGTGGGATACTAGATCAAGTTCTGCTTCAGCTGCTTCGATGCTATCAAACTTCGTTCATTTAGCTCTTGAGTGAAGGCTTGTACGGTCCAAATCATTGGAGACTGGTGGTAACCCCATTTGTTCTGACTGGAAACATGTTACAAACTTATTTAGCATCTCGTTCTCCTTTTGCTTTATCTTAAATACATCAGACTTCCTTGTTACAACTTGTATGGCACTAGTATGTGCCTTTACAAATGATTCTGCCAACATGGCAAATGAATCAATAGTGTTTAGGGGTAAGTTATGGTACCAAATCATGGCACCTTTAGACAAGGTTTCCCCAACCATTTTTAGAAAAATATACATCTCATCATCTTTCAAATCATTCCCTTTTATGCCACATGCATATGTGGTGATGTGCTCGTTAGGGTCAATGGTCCAATTGTGTTTTTGGATATCTGGCATCTGAAACTTCTTCGGGATGGGCTTCGGAGTTTCACTCTGGGGGAATGTTTTTTTCACGAACTTCTTTTAGTCTAGTCCTTTCAAAATCGGAGGTGCTCTCGGTATCTAGTCGACCCTTGAATTGTATGTCTCCACCTTTTTATCATTTTCTTCTACTTTATTTTCTCCGGACTGAATCCTCTTGGCTAGTTCTTCGAGCATTTACTTAATTGTAGGGTTAGTCCCCATGCCACTTTCGTCGGGCCTCTCTAGCGCCGATTTCACACGCCGAGTGCTCTCCGATTCGGCGGTGTTTGGAGTTGAGCGATGGTGGCTTGCTGAGCTTGCAGCATCTTGAATATCACTTGGAGGTTGACTCCCCCTTCTTTTATTCCTAGTTCTCTGCGGACATCTAGTCGGGCTTCTCTGTGTGCATTCTCTACGGGGTCTGCACCTGAATCCGCGTTTAGAGTGTTATGCGAACTCATATTAACTGACTCTACATTTGGCACTTCCTCAGGGTTTACTGGTGGTACATCGATCCCTATACCGCTATTTTCTCCAAGACCTTCATCGTCATGAATAGGTGCATTCTGTGTGCTAGACATGCCTAAGCCTGAAATCAAAGAATCTTTGACAAGAAAAGATGTGAAGAATAACGTGTGTTATCGGAAAACTAGGACTAAAATAATCACTATTATCTTTATCCCCACGGTGGGCGCCAAACTGTTTACCTTGAAAAATGTAAGTAAAAATTAAAGATAATTTGTGGTTTTAAAGATATGTGATTTATTCCAATACTAGTGGATATACAAGTAATATTAGGTTTAAGTAAGAAGAATTGATGAACCAAACCAATATTGCTAGAGCAATGCGGACCTCGAGGTGAGCTAAGAGCCAATGAAGTATGAACAATAAAGTAAAATACTAAAGCTGAAAAACAATTATGGAGCACAGTAAATGAGAGAAATAGAGTAGAATATTCTATTGTAGTGAATAAGATGTCTTTTACAAAGATTGGGGTTCCCTTTATATAAAGAGAAAAACCATTATATGGTACATTTCCAATTATCACAAAGAATTTTGTTGGTACAGTTGTATAACAACCTAGTACGGACTTGCACGATTTATATCTTGATCCACATGTTCTTGAGAAATTCCCGCTCTTTCTTGAGTGTCATCGAAATTGTACTGCCCTCGAGACAGATCATACTGGGTCTTCGATTTGCTCCCTTGAGGTATGCATTTTCCAGTCAGCTTTGATCTTTACTTCGTGATGCTTGAATTCGAGCCTCGAGGTTCCTTTAAGCCCTCGAAATCGAGCTTTTTCGATTTTGACCATACACACTCTTTACGGTGTAATTTAAGTTGCTTTTATTTTTTCCAGGTTATTAATCCTTATAATATAGAGTTACATGTAAGTGTCCTTTAAGCAACCTGGTCGATAAGTAATTTAATCATCAAACTCATCTATTAATTATTCAACAATTCTATGCAAGTATTTTCCTTGCATGATGTAAAGACGGATCTAGTATTTCTAGAATATGGGTGCACCACTAAAGAAGGAGGAAAAAAATATAAAGTGTGAATTGATGGCTGTTTCTTTGGGTAAATAATTAAATATTAAATCAAGTGCACCATTCAACCTTTAGGAAGCATAGGTACTAATACGTAATATTGGATCAGTTCTATGAAATACATATATAAAATACCCAGTTTGACGGAATGATCATTGGTTCACGTGCCCATAATTGAGGCTATAGATCCACCCAGGCATGAAGTACTGCCTTCAGATTAGTAACTCATGTGTATCTCATAGCATCTTGGTAAAAATGACATTTTAAATTTATGAGTCATTACAATTAGACCTTAATGTCCATTAAAGGATGAACTCCTGCAGTAGACAATAGTTGATTCACCCAAGCTATATGACATTTCTGGTAATAGAAAGTTTGACATTCTTTTTAAATAAACAAAAGTTACAACATAAGTACACAACTGAGAAAGATTTGATAACATGCTTATGGGCTAAGTGAACTATGTGCCTCAATGTCTACATGCTTAATACCGGGAACTATTTCCTGGATTTCCTGTTCTAGCCGATCAACTTCACTCCCTAGTGCTGTCACAACTTCTTCACCTGCCAACATAAAAATTCCATGAGTTTGTTATATATATATATATATATATATATATATATATATATATATATATATATATATATATATATATGGTGTCTAAAAATCACCATAAAGCCTTTGGAATTGTTTATACCATAATGTGACATGACTTCCAATATTGCTGCATCATCCTTCTGCCTTGAAGCCTCTCTAAGCTATACATATAAAGAGGATCTCACAAACTAAAGTTACTAATATTATCTTATGTTGCATACCATGGTTAATAAAATTAATAACCTGTTTAGCCCACTCGTGGCGTCCGGCTCTGTCGAGATAATTTTGTACCAGCACCACACCATTGAAATCTGCAATAATATATAGAGATTATTGAATTTCTAAGAAAGAAGCTGGTGAAGAAATATGCAAGGAAGCACCAGATAATTCAATTAATCACCTATCTCAGCCTTAAACCTAAAGAACCCAGGTCCAATCACCTCACTTTTGCAATCATAAACAGAATCAACAACCTGAAGTGGCAAGAATATTAATTTCAGATACTTTAGTTAATTAAGCAACAGATAATTAGGAAACCGAGAAGAGTGATATTATCCGGGGAAAGACAGACTTACTGGATCCTTTTCCAAAAACTGAAGAACCTTTTTCATGTCTTTGTCATCAATTGCTCTACCAATTAAAGCATGACGATTTCTCTGAATCAAGAATACAGCAACCTGCATTTCAAATTTCGTACGATAAGCCAGAGTTTTTTAATGCAGAGTAAGGTTGTGGTCCGCTACTTCCGTGGTCCACGCGCATTGCGGGAGCTTAATTAGTGCATCGAGCTGCCTTTTTCCTAGACTCCCACTGTGTGGGAAGTTGTTGTTGTAAGCCAAAGTTTTCTTTAGTATATACCCAAAAGAAGTAACAAATAAGTGTATAGGCCAGCCCACATACCATTCCAAGAAGGTTGCCCACAACAATGGAACCAATTGGATCATAAATTGGATTTCCTGTGACATTCACTGCTACCAAGGATGCACCTGCAATGACCAGGCCTGCAACTGAAGCACCATCCTACAAAATTGAACACAAAATCATGCATCACTAACAACAACTTGACACATACGAGTAGCTACGAATTAATTAAGTCCAATAAAAAACATGTCTTTTACCTCTGTCATAACAGCCACAGCTGTAGGATCATGACCACGCCAGATATACTCTCTCACTTTCATTCCTTCTGCAGCAGCACCATTTCTCACAGATTGTATTGCCACTATAAGCGAAACACCTAAATAGACCGCGAACTCAAATTAAGACAAATGACAACTATGAAAACGATGAACACTTAATTCAGCTACATGCATGCACTATATAGTACCCTCTAAAATTAACGAGCCACCAATCACCAGCGCTGCGTATTCAAGATGTTCAGGGGGCTGAAGCAAATACATTGAGAAAAATGTTAATTCTTGTTGAAGTGACAACAAAGTGTTCAACAGACAATGAACTGCTCTATTTCAATGATAAATTACCTGAGAAGTCCACAGGTTTTGAAATCCATTAACAATTGTAGCACCGGAACCAAGGCAAAAGATGCCAACTGCAGATATCAAGGACCAGACAAAACGTTCCCTAAAGTAACCATATCTGAAGAAAAACAAAAGATTCATCAATAGGTTCACAAATTACTACGTTACATATAGAATTATTGAGATAACTTGCAAGTTTTTTCCACCATAAAATGGTGTAAACCTTTGAAGAGGGACCTTCAGCTATTAGGAGGTAACAAACATGATTAAATTTCTCCTAATCTGTTATTATTGCTATTATAAAGCCCTAGTGACCCAAAAACTAAGACGATGCACAGTACTGGCCATTGGAATATTCACCAATTAATGATATATATATATATATATATATATATGCACAACTTCTTTTTCTATTTTGCATTTCTACTGGAGTTACTAATGTCCTTTGTTCCTGTTGTTGTTTTTGTTTATCTTGTCCATTTGTATGTCATGTTATGTATGGTCTATGTTTTACATAATTATTTATGTGATTTCTGTTGGAGTTACTAATGATTTGTTGTTTTTGTTTTTGTTCTTTCTTTTCCTTCTCCTGAGTCGAGGGTCGATTGGAAACAGCCTCTCTGCCCTATTGGGTAGAGGTAAGGCTTGCGTACGTATTACCCTCACGAGACCTCGTTCTGTGGGACTATACTGAGTATTTGTTATTATTGTTATTGTTGTTGTTGTTCTTTTTCTATTGCGTGGATATATACTGCATGCAGTTACAAGAGAACTGTAACGATGATGGATAATACGATGTCAAGGTGGTGACACTTACGGATGGATTGAATCTGGCGCACGTTTAGAGCTATTTAAACCATATGCAAGAAGCGCCTACAGGCATAGAAATTACATTAATTAACAATCTTAATATTCCTGGTTTGATCAGTGAATTATTCCAAGTGTAGAATTAATACCTGATTTGCAATATCCGCAACTGAATGCAGAGCTTCAGCCAGCATGACGTGACTGGAGGTGGCTAACCAGACCCCAAGCTTTAGGGAAAGAACAAGAAAATTGCACCTTAAAGCTGTTGTGACAGCTCGCTGACTACAAACAAATATAGGAATGCAAAATGAAGGAATTAAAAGGTGAAACACAAAATATAGACATTCAAAGTTTCAGTTAGCAATAATTAAAGGCGGAATAGCCTAAAAAAA